>CAUYLG010064226.1:0-11919 GCA_963573385.1 Cacajao melanocephalus | reverse complement strand
CGCTGCCCACGGAGCTCCCCATCCGTGGACAACTTTCACCCAGAAACCCCTTCCCAGACAGCCGAAGTCTAGGGAAGCTCCTGTAAATGCTAGGGAGGCACGCGCTGTTTATAGGTGAAATCTGGCTGGTGAGGATCACCTCCCCACCCCCACTGCCCCAAATCCCCTGGTTCCTTGGGGACAGGCCTCACGCCGCTCCTGTTGGAGTCGTTTCTCCCATGACTGCCCTTGCCTGGTCCTTATCTCCACATGGAAGCTGTCCTTGGGCTCAGACCCTTCCAGGCCCCGACTGGTCCAAATCGCGCCTCCCCTCGCCCCTCTCTGCCCCTCAGAAAATCGCTATGTATGAGTGGCTGCCCAGCTTCCTGCAGAAAACGCCCCCGGAGTATACAGGTGAGGGAATGAGGAAGGAGGATGGGAGGGCTTGCGTGAGAGCTTTCCGGAGTGGGGTGTAGAGTATGTTGGGGATTTAAGGGCTAAATTCTTCCCTCCTTTCTTCTCCTATTCCCCAGGATACCGGCCATTTCTGGACCCCAGCATCTCCTCGGAGTTCCTGGCGGCCTCGGAGCAGTTCCTCTCCACCATGGTGCCCCCTGGCGTCTACATGAGGTGAGGGAGGGGCTCAAAGGTTTGTGTGCTGGGAGGGATGGAGCTGTCAGTTGTGCAAAATCGGCCCTCAGGAGCCCTCTGTACAGGATTATCAGTCTGAAGTGTGCCCATTCCCCAAGGGAACGATGAACACAGAGGGGAAGGAAAACAATTGTTTTAAAAGATACATCACTGCGGTTTTTAAGTACTTTTACTGCAGTCCTCCTGCAGCTGGTATAGCGATTAACCACCCACCCACCCAAATCCCCTGCCCACCTGCCCGCCCGTTAAACATAGAGTAATAAAGGTTCAGAGGGTGTCACAAAGCCCACTGGTCTATACTTCATGTCTTGACACTACACTGGGGACATTTTTTAGCTATAATCACAGGGCTCAGGGCCTGTAAGCTTTTGGGGGCAGAGGGTTCTAAAAATGTGTGCAATCTGAAGGAAAATATTGGCTTCAAAATAATGAAAAGGGAATTTAAAAAATAAAAAGACACAGGCCTGGTGATGTGGCTCACGCCTGTAATCCCAGCACTTTGGGAAGCTGAGGCAGGCGGATCACCTGAGGTCGGGAGTTAGAGACCAGCCTGAACAACAGGGAAAAACCCCATCTCTACTAGAAAAAAAAATACAAAATTAGCTGGGTTTGGTGGTGCACTCCCGTAATCCTGTCTACTCAGGAGGCTGAGGCAGAAGAATTGCTTGAACCCAGGATGCAGAGATTGCTGTGAGCCCAGATCACACCACTACATTCCAGCCTGGACAGCAAGAGCTAAATTCCATCTCAAAAAAAAAAAAAAAAAAAAAAAAAGACACTTATTTAAATAAGTGTATATGAAACAAAGCATGTCTATTTATTTTTTACGATTGCTTTATAATTTAAAACAATTCATAGATTAGATTTACTCTAGAAATATCTATTTTTTATAATTGCTTTATAATTTAAACCAATTCATAGATTAGATTTACTCTAGAATAATCTCTGGGGTATGCCTGATGATGTCTAAGAAATCATAGACAATTGAGTTATTCATAGACAAGTAGTTTCAAAATAACAATTTTTGAATCTTTTAAGAATGTATATATGGGCTGGATGCGGTGGCTTACGCCTGTAATCCTAGCACTTTGGGAGGCTGAGGCGGCCGGATCATGAGGTCAAGAGATGGAGACCATCCTGGCCAACATGGTGAAACCCCATCGCTACTGAAAAAACAAAAATTAAACAGGTGTGGTGGCATGCGCCTGTAGTCCCAGCTACTCGGGAGGCTGAGGCAGGAGAATCACTTGAACCCAGGAGGTAGAGGTTGCATTGAGCCAAGATCACGTCACTGCACTCCAGCCTGGGTGACAGAGCGAGACTCGGTCTCAAAAAAAAAAAAAAAAAAAAAAAAGAAAGAATGATATATATACACACATATTGTATCTATAACTGTGTGTATATATATTATATATATATATGTGTGTGTGTATATACATATATTGTGAGAGAGTCAGAGAGAGAGTGTGTGTTAATGAGCTGTGAGTACATTTTAGATATTTGGTCTGATGTTGTGGAAGGGACCTTCCAAAAGTGAGATCCTCCAGGACCTACTAAGGTCAGAACCACACACCACCTCTGAGAGGCAGTGGCCTGGGGCCCCTGGCTACCGCCTCAGAGACCAGAACTGATGCCTGACATTATAACCCCATTACTCAGTCACCATCTCCCTGCTGCTTACATTTCAGAAATGCCAGCTGCCACTTCCAGGGGGTCATTAATCGGAACTCAAGTGTCTCCAGAGCTCTCCGGGTCTGCAACAGCTACTGGAGCCGTGAGGTCTGAGCAGGGGCCACAGATGTGGGTGGATATGAGTGTGTGCACGCGCACGCGCATGGTTAAAGTGGACAGTAAGGCTGAGGCAGGCAGCTGCGATGGGCTGGGGTGAAGGAGCAGCCTGGAGGACCTCAGGCATCTCCCCTGCAAAGTCTGAGGTGACCAGGTAGCTGGACATGGCCAAAACCCACCCACCACCTCCACCTCAGGGCTGTGGGAGAGTCGGTAGCGACTGTGCAGGTGTGGTTCTACGTTCATTGCTCCCTCCCACCTTTTCCCTCTCCCTTGACAGCTCAAGGTGTCCTATAGGCCTTGGAGTACTCCAGCTAGTCTCACTTGCCCCAAGGAAACTTCACATTAGACAAAAACCCCCAGCAATGTGTGAATGTGTATGTGTGAGGGAGGTGGGGAGGAAGCAGGGGTTCTTAGAGATTACTGGGGATTGTCCATCCATCCAAATCAGGCCAGCATGGGTGAAGAACATCGATCATTAATTTAAAGCAAAATGAGATACTTTGTGTAAAGTGTTGGCTGAGGGGAAGGGAGTGGGGAAAAAGAGAAAAGAAGCCACGGAATCAGAGCCCTGGAGCTGAATCAAAAGAGGCCTCAGTGTCCCCCTCATCAGAGTCCCTTTTTATTAAAGGAAAGAAACTGAGTTCAGAGAGGGCCTATGACCTGCCCAAGTTCATACAGCTGGTTAGTAACAGGGGACCAAGAACTAGATCTTCCAGTGCCTTTGCCAACCACATTGTCAAATATCCCAAGGTAGAAGGAAAATGTTAAGATCCTTTGTGTTTGCACAGACCTCTGTCAGGCAGCATGGACTTTGGATGGGGACACCCCTCATCCTGAGTGGGGAATCAACCTGCAGAGGAGGAATGTCCCACTGGTTTGGGAGCAAACAGCAGGACTGGGTGGGCTCAGGGATAAGGATGATGATGTGGAGGGAGGCTGGCTGTCTAAACTCTGACCCCATTAACCACGCCCCTCTCCTCCCCACCCCCAACCTATAAAGCACCCAAGCCTACAAAGTGCTGAAGATGTAGATGCACTGCTGCTGGGCATGGCCTCCCAGATCGCAGAGCGAGAGGACCATGTGGTGGTTGAAGATGTGCGGGGTGAGTCTGAGGCTGTCCCTGCAGGATGTGAACTCCTGGCCTCTGGGAAGAGGCTCAACTGGACCTCCAGAGCCAGGCATGAGGGGATGCCTGGGGCTGGGAGCCTGCACTGCACTCACTGCCGAGAGAGCTTCTGACCTGCTGACCATGGCTCCTTCTGGTTCAAGTTCCCCGGGGCTGGTTGGAGCCTGGGGCCTGGACTGGAGACTGCTGTGGTGGCCCTGAGCTCCCTCACACTCTCTGGTATCTCATCTCCAGATTTCTGGCCTGGGCCACTGAAGTTTTCCCGCACAGACCACCTGGCCAGCTGCCTGCAGCGGGGCAGAGATCTGGGCCTGCCCTCTTACAACAACGCCAGGGCAGCACTGGGCCTGCCTCCCATTACCAGCTGGCAGGACATCAACGCTGCACTCTCCCGGAGTGATGACACTGTGAGGAGGGGTCAAGACTCAGAGGATAGGGTGGGAAGAACGAGGCACATGGGCCTGAGACATGGAAGATGGGCAGTGAAACTTGAGCACCAGAGACAAGCACCGAATGGGAGAGGCAGGGCTTACCCAGATCACTTTTCTCAGTATTACATATCAAGATGAAGATTACCAGACCAGCAAGATTTGGCTTTGCACTCTGATTATTCAGATCCAGCAAGCATGTATTGAGCATATATTGTTTGCCAGGCATTTGATAGGCATTATCTCATTTACTATTCTTTCCACCCTCCTAAGTGGATATAGAAGGTCCTTGACTTAGGAACAAGCTGTGCTTTCTTGCATGTTAAAGCTGCCTTTCAGGAGTCAGCTGTTACATCGTGAACTATCACCTGGACTGGTGGCATGCCTGCTAGCCAAGAGACCAGATTGGGCTACCTTATCATCTTGACATAGCAGTGTTTCCATAACTGTGTGCCTATTTTGTTGCATTTTGCCCTTACTAATTTTTTTTTTTTTTGAGACTGAGTCTCACTCTGTCACCAGGCTGGAGTGCAGTGGCACAGTCTCGGCTCACTGCAATCTCCACCTCCCAGGCTCAAGCAATCCTCCTGCCTCAGCCTCCAAAGTAACTGGGACTACAGGCGCGTGCCACCACACCCAGCTAATTTTTGTATGTTTAGTAGAGACAGAGTTTCACCATGTTGGCCAGGATGGTCGCGATCTCTTGACCTCGTGATCTGCCTGCCTCGGCCTCCCAAAGTGCTGGGATTACGGGGGTGAGCCACTGCACCCAGCCTGCCCTTACTATTTTACAGAATTATTGGAAAGTGGAGATTTGAAAGGCTGATAAAGAAGTTATATGAGCATGGGGACTCATAAGCTTTATAAACTCAATATATAGCTAGGAATCAAGTTTATAAGCTTTATAAACTCAATATATAGTGGCATACCAAAAGTACCAAATCTTTAGCTTCAAATGGGCCTCAGTGGAATTAAGCTGGTTCAAGTGCTATTTACTTTGCAGAGAAAAAAACTAAAGTAAAGGTCAGGTAGAAAATACTGGTGATATATTTTTGAAAATTGTCTCTAAAAGGTAATATATAATCAGGCATTTGATTAAAAAATGTTTAGCTCTAAAGAAGAAACTTTTTATAAGACTTCATTCTACTATTCTACTTTTGCACATTCTGATTTTGTCCCTTCAACTTTCATACCTTTTCAAGAACAAGTTAGGAAGGGGATTGGCTGGCTGTTTTATTACTTTGTTAAAATAGGCAGTTGAATGTGTGAGAGGGTTCCCATAAATGGAGTTCCCTTATGTAAAGCACTCAGAGCAGTGCCTGGGGTATAATAAGCGCTGTATATGAGTGAGTTACTGTTACTGTCATTTATTATTATCATTCCTGGGGCGAAGCCCTGGGAGCCACCTCTTTGCCTGAGGGTGGGTGCGGGTCCTTTCTCTTACTCTTGCCCCATCTTGGTTCCAGGTACTGAAGGCCACAGCCTCCCTGTACAACCAGGACTTGTCCTGGCTAGAGCTGCTCCCGGGGGGACTCCTGGAGAGCCATGGGGACCCCGGGCCTCTGTTCAGCACTATTGTCCTCGACCAGTTTGTGCGGCTGCGGGATGGTGACCGCTACTGGTTTGAGAACACCAGGAACGGGTAAGGCCTGCTGGGCCTCCACCTCAGTCTCTACCTCGGCCTGGGCCCCAGATCCTCTGCCTGGCCTTAGACAGCTCCCATGAGCCCTTGACTCCAAGCCAGCCCACCACCCACTTCCCAACCCCTATAGGTCTCTTTTCTCACCTGGGTCCTTGGGCCTGGGGTTGCTGGAGGCCTGCATCCCTTTTCCATCCCAGTGACTTCTACTTCCTCCAACTTAGGCTGTTCTCCAAGAAGGAGATTGAAGAAATCCGAAATACCACCCTGCGGGACGTGCTGGTTGCTGTTATCAACGTTGACCCCAGTGCTCTGCAGCCCAGTGTCTTTGTCTGGCATAAAGGTGAGTGGCCAAGGGGTGGCTGGGGGAGTGGTGGGTCTGGAGCTTCATCCCTCTTCAGCTCTGGGCTTGGCTCAATGTGGCTGAACAGTCACCTTTGTGCTCCAAGAGGGGTGTGAGCTATAGTTCTGCCCTTGGGAACTCCAGGTGCCAGGGCCGCCACTTGCAGCTCTGTAGGGTCCCCTCTGCACAACTGCAGGAGGGGCTGAGTGAGGGCAAAAAAACTGAGACTCAGAGAGAGCTGGTGAGGAGGTTTACATTCTGCTGCGATGGAACTGAGGCTGGGTATAATATTAGGAGAGCTGAGTGCAGTAAGGATATCCCAACCTCACAGCAGTGAGGCACACGCTCGTGTGTGTGTACACGTGTGTGTGAGGGAGAGATGGAGGTTGGGATGCATTTTATACCCCATTTGTTACCCAAAGAAGCCCCTTCCCCTCAGCTACCCAGAGTGCCCCACACACTTTCTGCCGCCCTAACCTCCTCAGTGATCCTGTGCCAGCACCTGTGGCCCAGCACCCAGGACTCTGGCTTCCTCTTCCTCCCCAGGAGACCCCTGTCCACAGCCAAGACAGCTCAGCACTGAAGGCCTGCCAGCCTGTGTTCCCTATGTCGTCCGTGACTATTTTGAGGGCAGTGGATTTGGCTTCGGGGTCACCATTGGGACCCTCTGCTGCTTTCCTTTAGGTAAAATGATGAACAGAGTGGGGCCGGGTGAGAGATGCAAGCTAGGGGATGCAGTTCAGGTGGTTCCAATAATGACAGCAAACCACACAGAGCATGTTCCTTCTGGGTGGGCGAAAAAAACGTTAGAGGAGGAAGGGACAAGAGAAGTGTCTGGCCTGGAGAGAAGTCAGCTCCAGGGGGAACTGCCTCCCTGTTCCCCTGGGACTCCCCCCACTGGGCCCAGCTTTGGTCAAGAGCCATGAGGAATCTATAATCCAAAGCTTTTTGCAAGCTTGGGCCTAGAGGACTGTCAGAGGCAAATCCCTGTTTAAGAACAAGGGCTGGGACACATATAGTAGCTGGAGTGAGGGCTTGGGGCTTGGTCTTTGGCAATACTGTGTGTGGGTCAACTAGCAGCCTGGTGGGGTGAGTCTGGTCCTTGACACAAAGACTCTGGACTTAGTCTCTGGCTAGGAAGGGACACGAGTGTTGGAAACTGAGGAGGCAGGGTGGGCATCTTAGATGCTACCCAAAGCTCCCCATGGGATGCAGAGCAGCTACGCCCAGGAAACTTCACAATTTGAAACAATTGAGCAAGCTGACCTAGGAGGTGGGGAGAATAGGGGGTATTGCTGGGAAAGGAGCTGAGAAAGGAGCCACTTCCATCCTCCAGACCCCCACCTCTCCCCCTTTCCAGTGAGCCTGCTCAGCGCCTGGATTGTTGCCCGGCTCCGGATGAGAAATTTCAAGAGGCTCCAGGGCCAGGACTGCCAGAGCATCGTGTCTGAGAAGCTCGTGGGAGGCACAGAAGGTAGGCCTAGGGCTGGCCAGGATGGAGGTAGGGAGGAAATGGCTTAGTGCTACAGCCACCCATTGCCACCCCAGCAGCCTAAGGAAAAGGCCTCCATTTTCTAGGGCTGTAGGCAAGGCCGCAGTGGCATTAAGCAGAAGTCGGACCTGGAGTCCTGCAGCCTTCAGAGTTCCTAATGTGCAGGGGTCATTGGACCCTGCCTAGATTTTACAGGGTTACTATGACTCACAAATCCCTGGGCACTGCTGATTTGTAGCCTATCACGCTGGAACTCCAGGCAACAGAGAAGTGACTAATGAAGGTCCAGAGTCAGACTGGGATTGGAATCTTGGTTCCAGCACCACTATGGGCTATTGGGCCTTAGGCAGATATTTAAATCTCTCTAAATCTTTTTTTTTTCTTATCTATAAAATAGGAATAATAATAGCATCTACCTCACAGATTTTTAATCAAATGAAATAGTTCATGCAGAGCCCTTCGTATAGTATTGAACACATAGTAAACATTCAGGTAATGAGTTACTGTTCTTTCCACGGGGCTAGAGGCACACCCGGGCTTTCGGCGGTGGGAGGGGGGGGATGGCCCTCAGCACTCCAGAAGGAGACAATGAACCGTGGAGGCCTTGATCTAGATTCAGCCCTGAGCTGGCCCTCTTCCTCCCAGTGTACCTCTGGCAGGTCCCAGCTGACGAAGCTCTGTCTCTCTCCCCGCAGCTTTGGAATGGCAAGGCCGCAAGGAGCCCTGCCGGCCAGTGCTGGTGCACCTGCAGCCCGGGCAGATCCGTGTGGTAGATGGCAGGCTCACTGTGCTCCGCACCATCCAGCTGCAGCCTCCACAGCAGGTCAACCTCATCCTGTCCAGCAACCGTGGACGCCGCACACTGCTGCTCAAGATCCCCAAGGAGTATGATCTGGTATGGCTCAGCTGGCATCTGGCTTCTTGTCCACAGCCAAGGCCAGGGAGGCAGCCAGGTGGAGGGGAAGGAGCACGGGGCCAGGAGGCAGGAAATGATAGTTATTGTGCAGGAGTCTGGCTTCTTGTCCCTGATAGTACGTGATAGAGAGATAAACTTGGACACATTTATCCTGCTCTGGGCCTGCTGGATGACATAATCTGCATGGTCTCCTCCTAACTCTTGCAACCACAGTCTGCCTCCTCCTTTTCTAAGGACTACCTGTCAGGTCCTAGCTGGGTGTCCTTGCAAGAAGCAAAGCCCTCTTCCCTGTCCTCTTATCTCAGGATGTAGTGAATTTTTAGAGATTCTGGAGGAGAGCTAAATCAGAGGCCTGGCTCATGATCCCCTCCATCCTCTGGCCTCCCCAAACTCCTCTTCCTTCTCCAATGTGGAAGAGAGGGAAGAATGCCTTTGTATATGTGCCTGTAAATGCAAACTCTGCACCTACGAGCAAGTCACTTAACCCTACTGAGCCCCTTTCCTCTTCTGTAAAAGAAGATAAAATATCTCTTTTGCAAAGCCACTCCAGTGGCCCCTCTGACATAATCCATGTAAAGTGCCTAACCTCAAGAGGCCTTGGCAAATGGTTGCTTTTCTTGGGTTGCCGCCTTAGGTACTGCTGTTTAACTTGGAGGAAGAGCGGCAGGCGCTGGTGGAAAACCTCCGGGCAGCTCTGAAGGAGAGCGGGTTGAGCTTCCAGGAGTGGGAGCTGCGGGAGCAGGAGCTGATGAGGGCAGCTGTGACACGGGAACAGCGGAGCCACCTCCTAGAGACCTTTTTCAGGCACCTTTTCTCCCAGGTGTGTACATGGGACCAGATCAGTCCTTATGCTGTGGTGGCGTCCTTACCTGCGTGAGGCCTGGGGGTGACTCCAGAGGAAGTCAGAAGCCCAGAGTTCTCAGCTAATAATCAAATCTATTGCAATTTCGGATGAATCACCAGACTTTATCATAAGGAGTTGCCCCTGTCCCCGTCTGAACCCCACCTCCAACTAGGAGGCTCTAGTCAGGGGATGCCCAGGAATGGGCTTCTCTGCATGCATTGCTTATCGCTTTCCTCAGGGCTGCCCATCCTCGCTCATCTCAGCCTGCCCCAAAGGCTGCAGAGACCCAGGGCAGTGTGGGCACCAAGAGAAATATTGTTCACCCCTCCTTGGGGGAGTGCAGCTGCCAGAGCCCTCCAAGGGGCATTGATGTCCACCTTGCAGACTTCTGAGAGTGACTGGGAGGATGTAGGAAAACAAGATAAAAATGCAGAGACTTCAGTCCACAGCTGACACAAAAATAAAGGCAGTCTGGGAGCAGGGTAGAGGAGTGGAGAAACATGGTAGATAAAGATAAATACGGCCAGGCATGGTGGCTCATGCCTATAATCCTAGCACTTCAAAAGGCCGAGGCGGGTGGATCACCTGAGGTCAGAGGTTCGAGACCAGCCTAGCCAACATGGCAAAACCCCGTCTCTATTAAAAATACAAAAATTAAGGCCAGGTGAGGTGGCTCATGCCTGTAATCCCAGCACTTTGGGAGGCTGAGGCAGGTAGATCATGAGGTCAGGAGTTCAAGACCAGCCTGGCCAATATGGTGAAACCCTGTCTCTACTAAAATGCAAAACTTAGCCAGGCGTGGTGGCAGGCGCCTGTAATTCCAGCTACTCGGGAAGCTGAGGCAAGAGAATAGCTTGAACCTGGGAGGCAGAGGTTGCAGCGAGCCGAGATTGCACCACTGCACTCCAGCGTGGTGACAGAGAGAGATTCCATCTCAAAAAATAAAAAATAAAAATACAAAAATTAGCCAGTTGTGGTGGTACATGCCTGTAATCCCATCTACTCAGGAGGCTGAGGCAGAAGAATCGCTTGAAACTGGGAGGTGGAGGTTGCAGTGAGCTGAGATCATGCCACTGTACTCTAGCCTGGGCAACAGAGACTCTGTCTCAATTTAAAAAAAAAAAAAGATAAATACAGCATGATTCTCCCACTGAAGCAGCTTATCATTCCACTGGGAAGATGGGACATGCAAAGAAAGGAAGATACCTGGCAAAGAATGAGGGCTATAAAAGTGACTCAGGAAATCAGTGATCGAGGAGCTCACAGAAGACAGGAGCCTTCGGTCTGCTGTAAGGTCATGATGAAGGTGATATTTGGCAAAGACTTAAAGTTGGACAAGTATTGGCTCAGAGGAAAGGGACATGAGGGACTGAACAGAAGGCCCCATAGAAGGGCAAAAAAATTGATGTTTGAGGAAAAACAGCAGGGTCACGTGGCTGGGGAGAGGATTCATGAGAGAAGCAACCATTGAAGGGACATGTACTCTGTGCCAGGAACATGACTCAAAGTCATTTGAGGACAAACAAGTTGAACTTGAACTTGAGTATGTACAAGAACAGAGAGGGACCCTCAGCTGGATGACTCCGTGCCAGAGCCCAGGCAGGACTGGGCATCTCCACTCATTCAGGATCCATTGGGCTATAGGAACTCCCTCTGCTGAGACACGAAGGGTGCTGATAGATACTGGGGGTGGCTTTCAGTCTCACATCTGCACAGTGATTTCAACATAACAACTTTTGTTGATTCTCACAATAAACCTGTGAGATAAGTAGGGCAGATGAGGAAATGAATCCCAGACAACTGAAGAGACTTGCCTGAGGTCATGCAGCAAGCAGGTGACAGAGTTGGGACATGAACCTGGGTGTCTTGCCTCCAGCCCTAGGCTCTTTCCACTACAGTACCTTGTTTGAAGCTATAAGGTTTCACCTCTTGAAACCATCACCAGATTTGGAGTAGGCACCCCAGTTGACAGGCAGGAAAGACAGGTACTGTGGCCTGTGGCCTGCCTGCTTCCTCACTGCCTATTCTCTCACGCTGGGGCAGTATCTGGGTGAGCTGGGGATGGCCACAATGAGAATTCCTCTTTCCTAAGCCCAGCTGAAGCCTTGTTTTAGTTAAAACTTTTTTACATATAAGTAAGAGAAACTCCAATAAGCTAGCATCGACAAAGGGTCACTTGACTGAGGATACGGGGATGTCTCAAGAATTCCAAAGGGAGGACTTCAAGCTGGCCTGAAAGGACCTAGAAAAGGAAAGCTGTCAGCCAATGAGGCCACTCCTCTCCTAGGCTGCCTCTGTCTTACTTTGTCTCTGTGGCTGAGCACTTGGAGGAAAAGAATGGTCCACACTTTCTGAGCTTTCTTGTGCTCAGGTCAAGACAGACCTCATACTTCTTAGTTCCAAGTGAGCTCCCTGTACAGTCAGCTAAGACAGAGGGTTGGGGCTCTGTAGAACAAACATGGCCTCAGGGACCAGCATAGGGCCACCTAGTAGAGGGGGTCCTGGGAAGACACCTCAAAAGGTGGCTCCTACAGGGCTCAGCTGAACTTCAAGTCAAGGAATCCTTGTCTTCTCTCCCTCCCTCTGCTGCTGCCCAAGTGCAGGTGCTGGACATCAACCAGGCCGATGCAGGCACCCTGCCCCTGGACTCCTCCCAGAAGGTGCGGGAGGCCCTGACCTGCGAGCTGAGCAGGGCCGAGTTTGCCGAGT
>CAUYLG010064225.1:0-22137 GCA_963573385.1 Cacajao melanocephalus | reverse complement strand
GTTTCTTATTATCCACCTTCTGAAGCCTGATTCTGTCAGTTCATCGCACTCATTCTCCTTCAGGCCTTGTTCTCTTGCTGATGAGGAGCTGCGATCCCCTGTAGGAGGAGAGGCATTCTGATTTTGGGTGTTCTCAGCCTTTTTGCACAGGTTTCTTCCCATTTTTGTGGATTTATCCACCTGTTGTCTTTGTAATTGCCGACTTTCATATTGGGTCTCTGAGTGGACGTCTGGCTTGTTGGTGATGAAGTTTTTTCTGTTTCTTAGTTTTCCTTTGGCGGATGCCCCTTCCCCACAGAGCTAAGCCTTCCCGGGTTCAGCTGTGCTTGCTGTGAAACTCTCAGTCCTCAGCGCTTCCAATTGCTATTCTCCTTGTGGGGATGGGACCAGCTAAGCCTGACTAAAAGGGCACCCAGTCCCGTATATTCCTCACCGAGAAGCGCCGCGCCGGTGCACCGGCAAAACAGCCACACCAGCCAAAAGAGTCGCGCTGGTGACCGTGGGGCTCCTCCGCCGGGAATCTCCCAGTTTGTGGGCAACAAAAATTCGTCTGAAATTGTAGTGTCCACTCGCTCTCTGCGCTTTCACTGGGAGCTACAATCCTGAGCTGCTGCTAATCGGCCATCTTGGATCTCTCTCCCCGAAGATAGATTTATAAGTTCAACATGTGTAGTATGAAACCTAAAGCAACCACTAAATTTTAAAAAACAAAGAGTTATAGCTAACAACTAATAATAATAAAGTAGCTAATAAGCCTACGAAAGAGATGAAATTAAATCATAAAATATACTTGATTGATCAAACAAGGAAAAAAAGAGGAAAAATAAAAGAAAATGATGGGACAAAAAGAAAACAAATGATAGACTCAAACGTGATTGTATCAGTAATTAGAATAGGTGAAAATGGTCTGAACACCCCAATTAAAAAGCAGAGAGTAACAGATTAAATAAAAAATAAAGCCTGATTACATGTTGAGTACAAGAAACATACTTTAAATATGAAAAAAGGTGGAACAAATATAATGATAAAGGAATAAACTAAGAGGGCATAAGAATTTTAAACATTGATATACCTAATGACAGTGCTTCAAAATACATGAAGCCAACATACATGAACCTTGATGACATGCTAAGTGAAATAAGCCAAATACAAAAGGACAGATATTATATGATTCTATTTATCTAAGATACCTAGAGAAGTCAAATTGATAGCAATAAAAAATTGAATTATGGCTTTCAGGAGTAGAAGGCAGGGATTAGAGTGACAGGATAGTATTTAAAAAGTATGGAATTTCAATTTGGGCAAATATAAAAGTTCTGGACATGGACAGTGGTAGTGGTCAAGTAATAGTGCAAATATACTTTAATGCCACCGAACTCTACAATTAAAAATGGTTGAAATGATACATTTTATGTATATTTTACTACAATAAAAAAAAATACATGAAGAGCCTGGCACGGTGTCTCACGTAATCCTAGCACTTTGGGAAACCGAGGCAGGTAGATGACAAAGTCAAGAGATCAAGAGCATCCTGGCTGACATGTTGAAACCCTGTCCCTACTAAAAAAAAAAAAACACACACACACAAAAATTAGCTGGGCATCGTGGCACACGCCTGTAGTCCCAGCTACTTGGGAGGCTGAGGCAGGAGAATCATTTGAACCCGGGACTTGGAAGTTGCAGTGAGCCAAGATCGTGCTACTGCACTCCAGCCTCGTGACAGAGTGAGACTCAGTCTCAAAAAAAAAAAAAAAAAAAAAAATACATGAAGCAGAAACTGATAGAACTGTGATGAGGAATAGAAAAAGCCACAATTATTTCAATAAGCCTCTCAACAATTTGTAGAATAAGCAAGCAGAAAAGCAGCAAGGATATGGTAGATATGAACAACACTTTCTTGATCATCTAATTGACATTTTTTGAAAACTTCACCAAATAAAATTTTTCTCAATGGACATAGAACATTTACCAAGATAGACTATGTTGTGTACCATCAAAGAAATCTCAATAAACTAAAAAAAAATTATACAAAGTATGTTCTCTGCCCACAATAGAATTAAGTTAGAAGTCAATAACAGAAATATCTCTGGTTATACACCAACTATATGGAAACTAAACAACACACTTCTAAATAACCAAGGGCTCAAAAAAGAAATCAAAAGAGAAATTAGAAAGTATTTCAAACAATGAAAACTCTACCTTTGACAACTTGTATATTCCCCAAAAGCAGTATTTAGAAGGAAATTTTTATCATTAAACACCTATATTTTAAAAAGAAGAAAAGTCTCAAAGACTCCGGAGAGCTGGGCACAGTGGCATGTGCCAGCTACTTGGGAGGCTGAGGCAGGAGGATTATGTGAGCCCAGGATTTTAAGGCTATAGCGGTCCATAATTGTGCCTGTGAATAGCCACTGTACTCCAGCCTAGGCAACATAGTAAGTCTGTCTTTTTCACAAGAACAGAAAATCAAACACTGCATGTTCTCACTCATAGGTGGGTGTTGAACAGTGAGAACACATGGACACAGGGAGGGGAGCATCACACACTGGGGTCTGTTGGGGGGAAATAGGGAGGGGACAGCGGGGGGGTGGGGAGTTAGGGAGAGATAGCATGGGGAGAAATGCCAGATATAGGTGATGGGGAAGAAGGCAGCAAATCACACTGCCATGTGTGTACCTATGTAACAATCTTGCATGTTCTTCACATGTACCCCAAAACCTAAAATGCAATTTTTAAAAAAAGACTTTTTAAAAAAACAAACAAAACCAAGCAAAAATATAGACAGTTCCTCCTTTCTCATTAAAAAAAAAAAAAAAAAAAACCCTCAGCTTAAAACTTAAGAAACTAGAAAAAGAGCAAATTAAACTCTAAGCAGAAGAAAGGAAATAAAGATCAAAGGGAAATCAATAAACTAGGAAACAAAATCAATAGAGAAAAATCAATGAAACTAAAAGCTGATTGAGAAGATTAATAAAATTTATAAAACTGCAGCCAGATTGATCAGAAAAAGAAGATACAAATTACCAACATCAGGGGGCAAGAGAAGTGACATCAAAATAGACTCTACAAATATTAAAGAATAAGGGAATATTAATACCTTAATCAATACAACACATTTTATGAAATAGACAAATTCCTCAAAAGACAAATTACCAAAGCTCACCTGAGAAGAGAGAAAATGAATAACCTCATATATCTGTATGTATACTAAATTGTAGCTAAAAAACCTCTTCACAAGAAAACTCGCATGGCTGGATTACCTCACTGATAAATTTAAGAATGAAATAATGCCAATTCCATGTAAAATGGAAGAAGAGGAAATACTTCCTGACTCATTTTATAAGAACCAGCAATACCCTGGCACCATAATCAGAGGCCTTACAAGCAAAGAATTTCAGAACAATATTCCTAATGACCATATATTTCAAAATTCTAAACATTAAAACATTCAGTAACATGGATGAATCTCAAAATAGTTACTGAGCAAATTGAATCTAACAACATATTGAAAGGTTAATATATCATGAACAAGTAAAGATTATCTCAGGAATGCAGGGCTAGTTTAATCTTCAAAAATCACTTATTATAATTTACCATATTAACAGACTCACACTAAGAAAGCTCATTACATCAATAAATGCAGAAAAAGAACTTGACAGAATACAACATCTAGTACTGACACCCCACACACCCCAAGAACCAAATCTTAACAAGCTAGGAATTTGGAGGAAACTTTCTCCCCCTGATGAAAGGTATCTATGAAATACCTACAACTGACATCACGTTCAATAACAAAAGACTGAATGTTTCTACTCTGAGATTAGGAAAAAAAGAGAATGTCATTCAACACAATCATAATCCCATCAGATTTTCTTGTAGAAACTGACACACTGATTCTAAAATTCATATAGAAATGCAAAGGACCTGTAATAGAATAGCTAAGTAAGTGCTAAAAAGAACAGTTGGAGGACTAACATTACCTGATTGCAATTATAAAGCTATAGCATTTATAATAAAGCTATAAAATCAAAACATTTTGATATTAATACAAAGATACAAAAATAGATCAGTGGAACAGACTTGAATCCAGAAATAAATCCACATATATACACAACTAATTATTGATAAAGATGCATAGTTAATGCAGTAGAGAAACTGGAGCAATTGGCTATCCATATATTAAAAAATTGAACTTGAAGCCATACATAACTTCATATACAAAATTTAACTCAAAGTGGATCACAGGCCTAAATGCAAAACTTAAAACTATAAAACTGCTAGAAGGAAGCATTGGAGAAATATTGTGACCTTTCTTGAATACAATACCAAAAGCATAATTCAAAAGGAAAATTTGATAATTGATTTTATCAAAATTTAAAACTTCTCTTCAGAAGATACTGTTAAGAGAGTTAAAGAAACAAGGAACAGATTGGGAGAATATCATTGCCAAGCATATATCTGATAAAGTTCTTATATCCGTAATATAGAAAGAACTCTCAAAACTCAACAATAAGAAAACATACGAACTAGTTGTTTTTGTTTTAATGGACAAAAGCTTTGAACAGACACTTCACCCAAAGATGGATAGCAGATAAACACATGCATTAGTCACTAAGGAATGCATCATTAGTCACTAAGGAAAATGCATATTGAAACCACAATAAGGGCCCAGCACAGTGGGTCATACGTGTAATCCCAACACTTTGGGAGGCCAAGGTGGGAGGATTGCTGCAGCCTAGCAGTTTGAGATCAGCCTGGGCAACATAGTGAGACCCCATTTTCTTAATAAAAATCTAAAATTTTTCAAAAAGACCCATAGTAAGATACTTCTTATCTGTTAGAATTTTTTAAATGGAACATGCCAAAGGTTAGCAAGCATGTAGCAGAATCATCTCTTGTTGGAATGTAAAATAGTACAACTACTTTGGAAGACAGTTTGACAGTTTCTTTAAAAATTAAACATATATCTATCATATGATTCAGCCATTCCACTCCTAGATATTTACCCCAGAGAAAAATAATACATATCCATACAGACACTTGTACATGAATGTTCATGGCCAAAAACTAGAACTGTGGAGTACTATTCAGCATGTATAAAGGAATAAATTGATACTCTGAACAATATGGATGAATCTCTGGCTGGGCATGATGGCTCATGCATGTAATTCCAGCACTTTGAGAAGCTGAGGCAGGTGGATCACTTGAGCCCAGGAGTGCATCACTGCACTCTAGCCTGGGTGACAGAGTAAGACCCTGTCTCAAAACAATTTGAAAAAGAAAAAAACACACACACACACACACACATGGATGAATCTCAGAATAATTACGCTAAATGAAAGAAGCCAGATAGAGTAGAATATATTTATAATTCCTTTTATGTAAACTCTAAAAATATAAACTAATCTATAGTAGCATTAAAGAGATAAGTAGTTGCTTCAGGATAAGCGGATGTGAAGGGTGAGGATAAGGGTTTACAAAAGGGCACAAGGAAACTTGGTAGTGATAAATGTTCATTATCTTGATTGTGATGATGGTTTCACAGATGTATGTGTATGTCAAAACTTAGCAAACTGTACCCTTTCAATATTTGTCATTTAGTGTATGTTATTTTTACCTCAATAAAGCTGTATTTTTGAAAAAATTGTTTTAACCTAAATGCTTAAAAAAAATTTAGGGGTCCTGAGCTTTTAAAAATAATCAGCCTGGCCACCAATAAAACATGGCAAATGAACCTTCTGAGTGACAATCAATCATATTAGCAACTCCTGCCTTAGTCAAGCACTAGAACTGAATTGAAGAGAGAGGCAGAACCACAACTGAAAACTTTTTTTCCTGTGAGCAGAGATAGAATGAAGACAGAAGCATGCCTCCTTTCCAACAAATAGATAATCAGTTCCTAAGCTCTGTAGAAAGGACTATATTGCTTTTAACAATTTTAACCATTTACAAATTTCATCACCCTTATAACAATTAAATACCGAAGCCCCCACATCCCAAGAAATTCTGATACAGTAAGTATTGTGTGGTCTCATGTATCTATATTTTAAAAATTTATTTATTTTCAGTATGGTAAAATAGATAAAATGTGAAAATTACCATTTTAACTATGTTTAAATGTACAGTTTGGTGGCATTAAGTACATTCATATTGTTTGTGCAACCATCACTGCCATCCATCTTCAGAACTTTTTTCATCTTGCAGAATTGAAACCCTGCATCCATTGAACACTACCTCACCATTCTGCCACATCCCAGCTCGTGGCAACCACCATTCTACTTTCTATCTCTATGAATTTGCCTACTCTAGGTACCTGAGAGGAATCATACTTGGTTGTTTCACTTGGTATAATGTCTTCAAGTTTCATATTTTAGTATTTGTCAGAATTTTCTACTTTTTAAAGGCTGAATAATAATTCCATTATATATACTACATTTTGATTATCCATTAATCTGTCAGTGAAAACTTGGGTTCCTTCCACCCTTTGGATATTGTAAATAATGCTACTATGAGCATGTGTGTACAAATATCCGTGTCCTTGTTTTTTATTTTTTTGGGTGTGTATCCAGCAATGAAAATGCTAGATTGTATGCTAATTATTTTTTTTTAATTTTGAGGAGCTGCTATACTGTATTCTATAGTGGCTATACCATTTTGCATTTCCACCAGTCGCACACAGGGTTCCAATTTGTCCACATCCTTATCAACACTAGTTATTTTCATTGTAGTTGTTGTTTTTGATAGTAAGATATAAAGTTGTATCTTATGGTTTGAACTTGCATTTTCTCTAGTTAGTGATTGTGAACATCCTTTCATTTGTTTATTGGCCTTTTCTTTATCTTTTTTGCAGAAATGTCTATTTAAGTCTTTTATTTTTTTTTCCACAGGGTTATATTTTGTTCATTTTTTAATTAGGTTGTTTTTTGTTGAGTTTTAGGAGTTCTTTATATATTATGGAGATTAATCCCTTATCAGATATATGATTTGCAAATATTTTATGCCATTCTGTGGACTGCCAGCTTACTTTCTTAATAGTAGTCTTTGGCACACAAAGTTTTTAATTTTGGTGAAGTTCATTTTGTCTGTTTTTTTGTTTGTTTGTCTCCTGTGCTTTGGTGTCATATGAAGAAATCATCACCAAAACCAATGTCATGATGCTCTTCTTGTGTTTTCTTCTAGGAGTTTTACAGTTTTAGCTCTTATGTTTAGGTCTTTGATCTCTCTTTTTTTAGTACACTATTTGTAGTTCTGATGCATATTTCTGTTTTTCTTTTTTTTTAAGTGCTTCTTTAGCCGTAATCTAGTGCAGAGGTTTAAGATCCTGTGGCTGAGAAGTCAGGTTTTAGTGGAACACGGTTGTATCAAGGATCATGAACAGGAATATCTGAGAAAGTTGTGGTGTCAGAATCTTTATCAGCTCCAAAGTTATATTTCATCCTTGCCCAAACTAATCAGTTAAATTCCTCTTAAATTAGCTGACTAGCCAAAAGAATATGATCCTTTGAATGATTTTATCCCTTGTTCTGTGAATCCAGAAGCCATTATAACATATGACTTCGATAAGTTTGAGAATAAGAATGGGATAAGATGTAAGACAGTCTTTCAGATGGGGTCTAAAACAAAGGAATTGACCTTGTTACACTTGTTGCAGTCTAGTGTCTTTTATTTTATTTTATTTTATTTTTTTGAGACAAAGTCTTGCTCTGTCACCCATGCTGGAGTGCAATGGCAAGATTATCGGCTCACTGCAACCTCCATCTCCCGGGTTCAGGTAATTCTTCCACCTCAGCCTCCTAAGTAGCTGGGATTACAGGCACCTGCCATCATGCCTGGCTGATTTTTGTAGAGATAAGGTTTCACTATGTTAGCCAGGCTGGTCTTGAACTCCTGACCTCAGGTAATCCACCCGGCTCAGCCTCCCAAAGTGCTGGGATTATAGGCATGAGCCAACACGCCTGGCCCCAGGCCAGTCTTCACCAAAGCATTTGTAATTTTTCACTGTACTCTCTCAATCTTATCTCTTCTCCCATAATTCCACAGTGTCTGAGAAAGTAAAGTATGGGCGCATACAAAACAAAACAAAAAAACTTCTCCGCCATTATTTTTTATCTAAAACTTTTAAGAGACTATTTAATACTTGCACAGGAATACAAGGTAGACATCGATCATGAGATTCAATAGATAAAATCAAAGACAGCTAAGCATTCTAAAATCTATACTAAGTGGTTGGGTACTTTGATAACCTATGTACTCTCTGTGACAAAAGTTTTTCTGTGCTGTGTTTCCAGGGCTCCCCAATGCCAGATGTGGTAAATAAGGAGCTCCATGCCCAAGCTCAAGAACGACTGCAACACTATTTTATGGGCAGGGCCCTAGAAGAGCGAGCCCAGCAGCACAGAGAAGCTCTGATAGCACAAATCAGCACCAACGTTGAACAGCTAATGAGTATGTGTTCATTTTACTTTTGTTCTTGAAAAGGAACAACCTATGGAAGGTTTGTGACATCCAAAACTTTCAGAAGAGAACAATTAGTAAGCATCTTTAGCTCATCCCTTAACCTCAGGAAATTTCTACATAGATCAGACCAGCAAACAGTGTTTTCAAATGACGCCAATTTTATAACCTCCTTCTTGCCTGCTTCTCCAGGCCTTGCCATCATTCATATGTATCAGGACAAAGTTATTCATTTCAGATGCTGAGCCCTACTAGCCATCTTTTACTATGTAATCTGAAAAGCTTTTCATCATATTTGAGAAGTAGATGATGACAGTAGTTACAGTGCCATTCACTTGTAGAGCATTTTATAAGTTTTTTTTTCCTCATGGGGAGTTTTCACTATGTTGCCAGGCTGGAGTGCAGTGGCACGATCTTGGCTCACTGTAGCCTCCACCTCCCATGTTCAAGCGATTCTCCTGCCTCAGCCTCCCAAGTAACTGGGACTACAGGTGTGTGCCACCATGCCTAGCTAATTTTGTATTGTTAGTAGATATGGGGTTTCACCATGTTGGCCAAGATTATCTTGATCTCTTGACCTCCTGATCCACCTGTTTTGGCCTCCCAAAGTGCTGGGATTACAGGTGTGAGCAACCATGCCTGACCTGTAATTTTTAATGAAATGCTTTTATAAAAATTAATTTATCTGTGTCTCACAACCACTGATCCATTTAATGAGAGACCCCATCCATGAAGCCCCTCTGTTTCAGTCAGCCTCTTGGATTTCTTCAG
This sequence comes from Cacajao melanocephalus, assembly GCA_963573385.1. Classification (NCBI taxonomy): domain Eukaryota; kingdom Metazoa; phylum Chordata; class Mammalia; order Primates; family Pitheciidae; genus Cacajao; species Cacajao melanocephalus. Next base: position 12,912 of record CAUYLG010064225.1, on the reverse strand, counting down.
TGTATGTGGACAGAAAGGACCACTGTTTTCTATTTAATGGCCACTACTTATGAATTGTATATTTTTAAATTGAATAAATGGCTGAAACTGATCCTCTCATCTATAGAGTGAGGCTCTACTATGAAAGTTTCTGTTCTTAAAATAAACCATCTTACAAAAATCTACATCTTATTTTATAACACAGAAATGGCCAGGCGCTGTGGCTCATGCCTGTAATCCAGACATTTTAAGAGACCAAGGCAGGCGAATCATCTGAGGTTAGGAGTTCGAGACCAGCCTGGCCAACATGGTGAAACCCCATCTCTACTAAAAATACAAAATTAGCCGGACATGGTGGCATATGCCTGTAATCCGAGCTACTCAAGAGGCGGAGACAGGAGAATCGCTTGAACCCTGGAGGCAGAGGTTGCAGTGAGCCAAGATCACACCACTGTACTCCAGCCTGGGCCACAAGAGCGAAACTCTGTCCCAAAACAAGCAAACAAACAAACAAAACCAGAAATGAGCCAAATATGGTGACTCACGGACATAATACCAACACTTTGGGAAGCTGAGGCAAAGAATTGCATGAGTCCAGGAGTTTGAGACCAGCCTGGGCAGCATAGTGAGATCCCATTTCTACAAAAAAGAAAAAACATTAGCTGGGTATGGTGGCATAGTCCTAACTACTTAGGAAACTGTGGTGGGAGAATCACTTCAGCCCAGGAGGTTGAGGCTACGGTGAACTGTGATCATGCTACTGTACTCCAACTTAGGCAACAGAGCGAGACCCTGTCTCAAAAAAAAAAACAAAACACAAAACACAAAAGTAGCCAGGGTGGTGATATTGCCACCAGCCACAGCTATAACTTTTGAGTAGTCACAAAGCATCCACAGTTACCAGTGGTGATACATTCAGAATTGTAATGCTGTTTCTGCCTCCTATAGTAGAGCTACAGCTCTGTAGCTTCCAAGTTTCTACCTGCTTGTCCTAGGACTCTTTTGCTCATCTGTTTATTTTCTATCTACTACAGAGGCACCAAGTCTGAAGGAGGCAGAAGGAAAAGAACCTGAGCTCTTCCTAAGTAGATCCAGGCCTGTGGCAGCAAAGGCCAAGCAGGCCCATCTCACTACCCTGAAGCACATACAAGCACCCTGGTGGAAGAAGCTTGGGGAAGAATCTGGAGATGAGACTGATGTTCTGAAGGATGAGCTGAGTGTAGAATTAGAAACTTTATTCATTGGTGGAACCAAACCACCTTAGTGAGTTATCCTAAGAATGGCATAAATCTCGTATTTTAGGAGATTACATTGGTTCTGCCTCTGACATGCTGGTAGACTAGGGCCATCGTAACTTATTATTTTCCAGAGGTTCTTCTTGAGACAAGACTTGTAAGGAGTTATATTCTACCTCTCTCTGAATTTTCTTTTTATTTTCTCTGTATCCTCATCCTTGGCCACACACACAGAATTCTGTGGATTTTATTATAAAACTAAACTAGCATAGTGTTCTGTTGTTTACATGATGTATGAGTTTTCTTTTGTTTCTGCTGTTTTCCAAGTAAACATTTTTTTTCTAACTAAATATTTTCAATAATTGATTTGAAAAATTTGTCAGGATTATTTCAACTTTTCATATTTATTATCTGAAATTTCTATTTCCTATTAATGTGCAGACTTTATTAATGTGAGGAAAAGAAATGCTAAATTGAGGGACATTTCCCTATCTTCTATAAAACAATCTTTGAACTAATTTTCTATTTTGTTATTTCTAAAAGGAAATACATATAAAAAATGCGTTCTTTCTATTGAACTCTCAGAACTATATGATGTACTGTTTCCCTTTTTGTCCTTTCTCCTGGGAATCTCAGAGCTAAATATAATGTTTAACTTTTGTTATAATCCTAGGTACCTTTCTGATTATTTGGTTCTAATCTAATAATTTTTAATTTCCCTGTTTACCTTTAAATATGTTTCAATACCAGAAGCCACTTCAATTTGTGTTTAAAACAATATAGAATTTAAGTTAAAATCAGTTAACAAATCATGACTCCATATCATAAAGATTCTGGAAGATACTCTTTGTAAAAATGAGTGAAAATACCAGTATTTCTGGATGTAAATACCAAATTGTATAATGTTCTGCAATCTCCAAAGTTAACTTTAGTAAAATTCTACTCAAAATTCCTATATTTGTATATATAATTGAAGAAATGTAGAAAAATTATGTGAGTGTTGCCCCCAATTTAGCAAACAAAATGCCAGATAATCTAGAACAATAATTTTTCTTCAGCCCATTAGATAGCTAAAGACTTAAGCCAACCATGTAAACTGGGATAGGATTCTATGTATGTGAAATGAAGTATTTCATCTGTATTAGAGCACAAGAGAAAAGTGGCTAGGTAAGAAGAAATCGAATAAAATTTTAGCAAATTCTTAAAGGCCAGGTGTGGGCTAGCATGTCTATTTAGAATATCTAAGAGCCTCAGACAAAAGAATTTGGGCCTCTACCAAATGCTCACAAGAAAGGTTGAGAGTTAGGGCCAGGTGCAGTGCCTTGCTCCTGTAATCCCAACACTTTGGGAAGCCAAGGCAGGCGGATCACTTGAGCTCAGGTGTTCAAGGCCAGCCTGGCCAACATGGTGAAACCCCACCTCTACTAAAAATACAAAAATTAGCTGGACGTGGTGGCATGCATCTTTAGTCACAGCTACTCAGTGGGCTGAGGCAGGAAGATCACTCAAGTCCAGAAGGCAGAGGTTACAGTGAGCTGAGATTGTGCCACTGTACTGCAGCTAGGTCAAAAGAATGAGACCCTGTCTCAAAACAAAACAAAACAAAAAGATTGGAAGCAAGGCAAGAGACATGAAGAGACCTTCGTGGTACAGGTAAGCATGAAGTGATAGGCTGCTACTGGGTGACATAGGCAAAGTCCCCACTTTCCCTTTAGCCTTAAGCTGCTACAGCAGGGCAGTGAGCTCTTACCTCTAAGGCTCAGGCAAAATTCCACTGCATGTAAGGAAGAAATGAAGGAATTATAGGAAACACTAGCCCCAGACACAAGCAGAGATCCAGTGTTGCTGAGGTAGAGGTAAAAACAAAAACACTTCATCACCTGGGGAAGGAAAAGAAATCATCTTGGTCCCCAAAACCCTCAGTGGAACACTCCACAAAAGTGCCTATAAAGCATATCTGAAATGTCAGTTTCATATGTAATTTGAGTTGCAGTGACCTCTTTGTGCTGGTATATTAGCCCGTTAAATAGATCTATGTCCTGAGGAAACTCTATAGTACTTGAGAGTTTCCCAAAGAGAGTCCTGCCACCTATCTCCTAAGATACATGATAATAACATTCCTAAACTTGATGGGCTGGAGAAGTCCCCGTAATACAGCTTGCTTCCAAGAGTGTGATTCTTTCTTAGACCCTGAATCAAGAATAAGCCACACCAGTGTTTGGCACAGGCCTCTACTTAGTTAAGTACATGTTGAATGAATGCTGAGTAACAGCTTTCTGGTCATACTCCCAGGAATTTTGTTTTGAGATTCCTTATACACCTTGCTCTAGGTGCTCCAGGATGAGAATTCTTCATTTGACTTCTCATTTATTGCTCCTCATATGACTTCTTCATTTATTATAAATGCTCAGTAATGATTCATAGAGTAATAGTGCCTGAGTTCTTATGGAATGAATGCTGCTGCTGCTTCTCCGTAGTTCCATCCCCTTTGAAAAGTGGAAATGGTATATGGATCCAAGCATAGAGACCCAGCCCACCTATCTGGGCCTTCCCTGACACATTGCCTATCATGGATGGATTTCAGAGTTTCATTCCTGGCTCCTTAAGCTCCAGAAGGGACCCAGAGTCTGCTAATTCTATCGGGGAAGACTTGGAGTTACCAGATGCCATGAACTTAGAACCTAGCTAACTCTAGACCCGTTAGTGAAATAGCTCTCACATCTCCAGCTCCTGTAGACATGGAATTTTAACAGGGATTTCTTCATCTACCAGAAAAGGAGCTCCCAGCCAGAAAACATGCTTGGGAGGCAATTGTTGACATTCTTCATGCAAGAATGGCTGGCTCCTTTAGCTCTCCTGCTCCCGATATGCCAGCGTTCCTGCTCAACCCTCTCAACTTTTGGGCAAACTATAGTGCTACTTGAGGATGCTCAGCGAGAGCTGAAAGACAAGCATTGAGGCCTAACACCAAGGCAGGAGCAGGAATCTCAGATGCCTCTTAGAAACCTGGAACCACAACATCTATTAATTCTACATCTTCAGACTTTCTAAGGCTCAACCTACCATGCTGACTCCTCATTCCAAAGTTAATCAAACAGGAGGCAAGGAAGCACCTTGCCTGCAGCTCCACAGACAGAACAGACCCCGAATTTCAATCACCTGCACCTCAGAAATGGACTACATATGCGGACCGGTAGAGACCAAAGGCCTAGAGCTGGGCAGGAAAATACACATCACGGGCTTCTGCACATTCTAAGTTTTGAGAAGTTCAAGAGGATGAAACAAAAATAATCAGACCTTGCCTCAGTTTCCATAAAGTTGGCCAAGTTCTCTGCAAGTCTAGTGCCTAATTAGGAGAGCCAACATTCCAGGGAAGAAAGTCACAAGAACAAAAACCCAAATTCCCCTAGAAAGCCTCCTCTGGCATCTGTTTCTAGGAGTCAATTGGTATGAGGGATGGCTATCAAATGTGACATGAAGACAAATGGTCTGAAATCTACCTAATATCAGATTGGCTTCCTTTGAACACCAGAACAGAGCCCAGACAATTCACAGAGCAGCAGTTCCTCTGTTGTGAGCACTAATGGGACCCAGTCCATATCTGCTGCAGCTGCATTCTGCAGGTAGACCTGGTCAAGAAGAGGGTACCAGAGAGTGACCAGTTATCTCCACATTTTCCAATGGAGATACCCATGATTCACAAAACTTTTCTTTTGAAGTGCCACCATCATGCTGCCTAACAATGTGCTTAAAGCACCTGACTTTTCCAACTTCACAGCCTGTCTCCAAAAAATAAAGGATAGAAGCATTAGTTCGGCTCTGGACCTGATTAGAAAGAAACAGAGAATTGATACAGCAAATAGTGCCAGGTTCTGTGGGAGAATGCTTTGCTAAATGGTTCCATCACCTACTTTTGGAGCCCCTTTTGTTGGCTGTAAATTTTGCCTATCATGTGACAGGAATTTTTTAGACATATATACTTTAAGTTCTGGGGTACATGTGCAAATCTAGCAGGATTGTGACATAAGTATACACATGCAATGGTGGTTTGCTGCCTCCATCCCCCAGTCACCTACATTAGGTATTTCTCCTGTTACCCTTCCGCAATCTCCCCACCCCAGCTATCCCTCCCCTAGTCCCCACTCCTTAACAGACCCCAGTGTGTGATGTTCCCCTCCATGTGTCCAAGTGTTCTCATTATTCAACACTCCTTATGAGTGAGAACATGCACTGTTTGGTTTTCTGTTCTGGTGTCAGTTTGCTGAAAATGATGGTTTCCAGATTGATCCATATCCCTGCAAAAGACATGAACTCATCCTTTCTTATAGCTGCATAGTATTCCATGATGTATATGTGCCACATTTTCTTTATGCAGTCTATCATTGATGGGCATTTGGGTTGGTTCCAGGTCTTTGCTATTGTAAACAGTGCCACAGTGAACATACATATGCATGTGTCTTTATAATAGAATGATTTATAATCCTTTGGGTATATACCCGGTTATGGGATTACTGGATCAAATGGTATTTCTATTTCTATATCCTTGAGGAATCGCCATACTGTCTTCCACAATGGTTGAACTAATTTACACTCCCACTAACAGTGTAAAAGTGTTCCTATTTCTCCATATCCTCTCTAGCATCTGTTGCCTCCAGATTTTTTAATGATTACCATTCTAACTGATGTGAGATGGTATCTCAATGTGGTTTTGATTTGCATTTCTCTAATGACCAGTGATGAGCATTTTTTAATATTTCCCTCATAAATGTCTTCTTTTGAAAAGTCTCTTCACATCCTTCGCCCACTTTTTGATGGGGTTGTTTTTTTTCTTGTAAATTTGTTTTAGTTCTTTGTAGATTCTGGATACTAGCCCATTGTCACATGGTTAGCTTGCAAAAATTTTTTCCGATTCTGTTGGTTGCCAGTTCACACTAATGGTTGTTTCTTTTGCTGTGCAGAAGCTCTTAAGTTTAATTAGATCCCATTTGTCTACTTTGGCTTCTATTACCATTGCTTTTGGTGTTTTAGTCATGAAGTCCTTGCCTATGCCTATGTCCTCAATGGTATGGCCTAGGTTTTCCTCTAGGGTTTTCATGGTGTTAGGTCTTATGTTTAAATCTTTAATCCATCTGGAGTTAATTTTTGTATAAGGTGTAGGGAAGGAGTCCAGTTTCAGCTTTTTGCACATGGCTAGCCAGTTTTCCAAACACCATTTATTAAACAGGGAATGCTTTCCCCATTGCATGTTTTTGTCAGATTTGTCAAAGATCAGATGGTTGTAGATGTGTGGCCTTACTTCCGAGGACTCTGTTCTGTTCCATTGGTCTGTATCTCTGTTTTGGTACCAGTATTAGGATTGTCTTAGCTATGTGGGTTCTTTTTTGGTTCCATATGAAGTTTAAGCTGGTTTTTTCCATTTCTGTGAAGAAGGTCAATGGTAGATTGATGGGGATAGCACTGAATCTGTGAATTACTTTGGGTAGTATGGCCATTTTCACAATATTGATTCTTCCTAACCTTGAGCATGGAATGTTTTTCGATCTGTTTGTGTCCTCTCTTAATTTCCTTGAGCAGTGCTTTATAGTTCTCCTTGAAGGGGTCCTTCATATCCTTTGTTAGTTGTATTACTATTTTATTCTCTGTGTAGCAATTGTGAATGGGAGTTCAGTCATGTTTTGGCTCTCTGTCTGTTATTGGTATATATGAATGCTTGTGATTTTTGTACATTGATACAAATTTTTCTTTATCCCTGATAAGTGCCTTAAAATAAACTTGAGCTTGCTCAATTTTGAGCAAGTCTCTCAAGGGACTTCTTAGTCGAGGCTGTGCCGGAATTCAGTAAACCTCCCAAATAGGTCTTAGCTTGCTTACAATCATAATACTGAAGCTGAGTCATTTCTAATTAGCTTCGATTAGAGGTAGTTGAGGAAATATCTATTCTGGAAATATGCTGCTTTAAGACAAGCTCAAACCATCAAAATGGACCTTAAAATTATGAAAAGAGGGACAAATAGCCTAGTTCCTTTGCATAAGCCATCCCACTATATTTGATGCGCTTCCTGCCACATCTGTTCTGCCCCACCCCACCCCCCACCCCCATATATTCACCCTCTTCCAAAACATTACTCCAAAGTAATTTCTAAGGGGTAATTCTTTTAAGTACATTAACACTCTAATACTTTGGTCTGTAATGCCTTGAGCTTCTGTACTGTGTGTTTTCCTTATGAACTTACCTGTATACAGCTTAGAAGTTATTTTAAGGCAGTGTGTCTGTGTGTGTGTGTGTGTGTGTGTGTGTGTGTGTGTGTGTATACATATATATGCATATATATAGTATCTATAATTGGATTGCAAACATCTTTAAAATAAAAACATTTTCTTCTTTATTATGTCCGATAGAGAACTAGTTATGTGTCCTATACTCTGTAAAGGTACTCTAACAGTAGCTGACCCATGAACTCCTTTCCCCATTTTCAGAGATAATTCACTGAGGAATTAGTTGTAACCTTGCTTCCAGGAGCTATAGTCCTAATGCTGCCACCAAGTAGCTATCAGAACCCTCTAACTCGCGAAATGCCGAGCTTGCTGCCCTAGACAATAGTAATCCCTCTTTGGAGCGTTCCAATTGCAAATCAAAAAGAGGTAAGGAAGAAAAGATCACAGCAGATTGAAATGTCTGGAGCAGTAAAGTCACCCCGTGGGCAGTGAGCAGGACACCAGGCAGTGCACTGTAATGTTTACATGTCAGAATGTCTGAATATAAATCCTGGCTCCACCACTTTACTGAGGATAAACAGCATAATCAATATCTAAGGGATTGATGCCTAGCAGCATGAAGTTAACATTCCGTAAGTATCTATAAGTCTCTTAGTTTCTGGGAGGGCTGCCAAATTGTGACATCTAATATGATGTCTGATATGAATTTGGGCATTTGAGTTCAACCAGGGGAAGTGTTATGCAGCTGGGGTGGTCCATAATCCAACTTTAAAGTGCCAACCTGGGTGTAGGTACAACAATGTGCTGCTCTGCTGGAGCTAGTCAGCATGAGTGAGGTGCTGCTTGGTAAGTAAATCTCTATGGCCCTCACTGAATACAGCTACATTGTCCCTGGTGAGGCAGGTGAACTCTGTTCAAAGGCAGTCATGATGACCCCACAGACAACTGTTTGACTATTTTACAAGCGTAAAACTAATGAATTCTACTGCAGGAAATGGAAATTAAAATAGAGATGAGTTCAGGGACACGAGGAAGGTTAAGGAGTTACCAAGAACATAAGGGGGCACCTAGGTGGTCTCAGCACGTGTAAGGCAATTTGGGTTCAATTCTCAAGAGACTGCAGTTTATTATCTCATCATAAGTCCATTCCTCCTGCCCTGCCTTTAGTTCTGAGCTCCAGGGCCCTCTAGCTAATCCATTATCTCCTCTTTTTCCCAAAAATTGCTTTATAATTATGCTCTTTTATGGTTCAAATTTCCTCTCCAAAACTCTCCTGGCTGCCCCTGTTCCCAAGGGCGGTGTTTCCAGTGACTCCTAGAAACAGATGCCACTGGCAAGTGCCTTACAATAAACTTGAGCTTCTTCAATTTTGAACAAGTCTCTGAAGGGACAGATGTCCCTGCTGTGTTTTAGGTATCCTGGACCCTGGTTGTGACCACTGATCAAGCTCTGATGGGTTTTTTGTTTGTTTGTTTGTTTTTGTCCCTAGTGGTGTTCTGGCACTTCAGAGAGACATCAGATTGAGCCCTACTGACATAGCTTGGCACCTATGAAAGTCTGCCAGGAAGGAAAAATGCAGCTGAAGACTGTTGCATCCATGCCCCAGAACTGGGGCCGTCAACTACAGGAGGTGAACTCACCAGGTGAGCAGGGGAAGATGGAGCATTTCTGACTGAGCTCTGCCTGTCAGAACAGCTGCCACATTAGATTCTCAAAGGAGCAAGAACCCTACTATGAACTGTACACATGAAGACTCTAGGTTGCATGCTCCCTATGACACGCTAACTACTGCTTAGTAATCTGAGGTGGAAGAATTTCATCCCGAAACCACCCCCAAACCCGCCACCCGCCCCTTCTGTCTTCCACTAAACCAGTGCCCTGGTGCCAAAAAGATTGGGGAACACTACCCCAGGACATTAAGAAGCCCAGGTCAGAGGAGATCCAGGAACTTACTCTTCCAGTCGTCACCTCCCTGTCCCCTTCCTGAATGTGTGTTTTCTCTGTATTGCTGATAGCAATAATCTCTGTCCCCTCCTACAGCTTCTTGTCTAGCACAAGCCCCTACTCTTGTGGATAATCTACAGTACAAGCATGGGGATGGGGCTTAAAATCTAGTAGTCCTGCCAGTTCTTGGTTTCTCTGCCAAGGAATTCAGAAGAATGCTCTTTTTCAGGCTTGGACTATCCAGTGTTTGGTACACTCTGGATCCTTCTGGGAATTTTGCTCATGTAGGGAAATACAACAGATAAAGACCCAGGGCAGGGCAAGTATACAGAGATATTTTCATACAAAATCCAAATTTCATAATTGAGGCTCATCTTAACCCCTAGAGAATCCTGATTAATCAGGATTTTCAATTTAATGACTGTATTTAAAAGAACTTCTAGAGACCAGCTATGTGAGAGATACGCACATCATTAGGAAGCAGTGTCAGCTGTTGACGCAATCTGCTGGGCGTCTCAGTACTGAACAGCTGCAGTTGATATTCAGCAACTTTCTGTTGTTCACTGAAGTCCTGAAGGGCCTACAGAACATGTTCCAAACCCTGGGTCATGTCGGGCTTTGAAAAGGCTGCGGCTCTACCTAGACTATTAGTTTCAGTGGCCCTGCCATGGAGCTACCACTTGATTGCACACCCTGGTTTTGCCTCCTTCTCGTTATAGACCCCATGAAGCTGTCCTGAAAATAGTTACTTCTGTAAACAATATCTTGGGCAAGAGTAAATATGGAGAAAGAAAAGTATAATGACAAAGGTAATCACAGTTAAACTACAAAGAGCCTTTTTTTTTTTTGAAGACCTGAGTTAGCTGGGAAACATTCCATCAGTTCCTATGCTCTGTAGAGATTGTATAGCATAGGAAATGTCTGTTCCTTGAGAGCTTGTCTTAGTCTGGGATGCTCTAACAATACCATAGACTGAGTGTCATATAGAAACAAAAATTTATTTTCCATAATTCTGGAGTTGAGACATCCAAGATGAAGGGAGATTTGGTGTTGCGTGAGGGGTCACTTCATGACTTACAGACCTCACCTTCTCATTCATCATCACATGGCAAAAGAGACAAGAGATCTAAGCACAGTGGCTCATGCCTCTAATACTAGCACTTTGGGAGGCCGAGGCAAGTGTATTGCCTGAACCCAAGAGTTCAAGACCAGCCTGGGCAACAGACAAAATCCAATCTCTATGAAAAAAAACTCACAAAAATTACCTATGCATGGTGGCCCACACCTGTAGTCCCAGTTAGTCGGGAGGCTAAAGCGAGAAGATCACCTAAGCCCTTGAGGTTGAGGTTGCAGTGAGCCAAAATTATGCCACTGCACTCCAGACCAAGTGACAGAGTAAGACCTTATCGCAAAAAAAAAAAAAAAAGACAAGGGAGCACTCTAGGGTCTCTATTATGTGGGCACTAATTTCATTCATGAGGTATCTACCTTCATGACCTAATTATCTCCCAAAGGTCCTACCGCTTCATACTATAAAATTGACAAGACATCAACATACGAACTTTGACGTGCATACAAATTTTCAGTCTATACCAAAACCCTAAAAGAAATTGCCTAGAAAACTATCTTGATTGTATACTTTTCTGTGATTAACAACTTTTAAATGTTTTTTTCTGGAAGTTGACGAATTCTATTACTTTTTCTTCAATCAAATTTGGAAATACGTAAATACACATACACAGCTTTTTTTTGGCACAATTTTAGTTATACAGATACATTGAACAGATATACAGAGTATTATATACTCTTATCATCCTCCTCCAACTTCCCACCTTTCAACAGTTCCCCTATTATTACCATGTTTATTACATTTGATGAACCAATATTGAGATATTATCATTAACTAAATTCCACAGTTTACATTAAAGTTTACTCTGTTATACAGTTCCATGGAGTTTGACAAATGCATACTGCTGCATATCCACCATTATAGTATCATACAGTTTCTCTGCCTGAAATTATTCCCTCTGTTCTATATATTAATCCTTCTTTTCCCCTTTCCAACCTCACCCATGACAGCCACTGATTTCCTTTTACTGTTTCTATAGTTTTACCTCTTTCAAAATGTCATATTGCTGGAATGCAGTATGTAGCCTTTTCAGACTGGTTTCTTTCACTTAGCAATCTGCATTTAACGTTCCTCCATGTCTTATCATGGCTTGATTGCTCAATTCATTTTATCATTGAATAATAATTGTGTGAATGTACCATAGTATACCCATTTATCTACTAGAGGGCATCTTGGTCGCTTTCAAGTTTTGGGAATTATGACTAAAGTTGCTATAAACATTCATGTGCAATTTTTTTGTGGACATACATTTTCCCGGATTTGGGTAAGTAGCAGCATGATTGCTGGATGGTACGGTCAATCTATGTTTAGCTATGTGAGAAACTGCTTAACTGTCTTCTAAAGTGGTTATACCATGTTGCATTCCCACCAGTAATAAAAGTGAGTTCCTATTGTTCTACATCCTTGCCAACAGTTGATGATGTCTGAGTTTTGGATTTTCGCCATTCTAACATGTCTGTGGTAGTATCTGATTGTTCCTGAGATGTCTGTTCAGATCTTTCACCCAATTCTGAATTTTTTTAATTTAAATTTCCTTTAGAAGACTTCCTTGCGTATTTAGGTAACAGTCCTTTATCAAATAGGTATTCTGCAAATATCTTCTCCCAGTCTGTGCCTTGTTTTTTTAATCTTAACAGTGCCTTTTGAAGAGCAGAAGTTTTTCATTGTAATCAAGTCCAACTTGCTAAGTTTACCCCCTCCCCATGGATTATGCTTTTGGTGTTGTATCATCACCAAACTCAAAGTCACCTACAGTCTCAAGTTATCCAATAGATGTTCTATAGTTTTACATTTTACATTTACAATTTAAGATCCATTTTAAGTTAATTTTTATAAAAGATATAAGGCATGTGTCATTTTTTGCATGTGTATTTCCAGTTGTTCTAGCACCATATATTGAAGACTCTTTTCTCCATTAAATTGCCTTTCCTCCTTTGTCAAGTATCAGTTGTCTGTATTTTACATGTATCTATTTTGGGGCTCTCCATTCTATTCCATTGGTCTATTTGTCTATTCTTTTGCCAATACCATGCTGTCTTGTTTACTATAGCTTTCTTTTAAGTCTTGAAGTATGGTAGTGTCAATCCTCCAACTTTGTTATTGAATGTTCTATGGATTATTCTAGGTCTTTTATTTTTTCATATAAAATTCAGAAGTAATTTATTGACATCGAAAAAATGACATCCTAAGATTTTTTTTTTTTTATCCATGCTATGTAATTTACTTTTATTTTTTTTTTTCTCTGAAGATTTTTTTTTTTTTACATCTTTTTTTTTTTTATTGTATTTTAGGTTTTGGGGTACATGTGAAGAACATGCAAGATTGTTGCATAGGTACACACGTGGCAGTGTGATTTGCTGTCTTCCTCCCCTTCACCTATATCTGGCATTTCTTCCCATGCTATCTCTC
>CAUYLG010064224.1:0-48192 GCA_963573385.1 Cacajao melanocephalus | reverse complement strand
TAAAAATACAATCTAAATATTTTCTTGTATTATTATTTTTATTATAACTCTTTTCACAAACAACATAATAAAAAAAAAAAAAAAAAAAAAAAAAAAAAAAAAAAAAAAAAAAAAAAAAAAAAAAAAAAAACCTCAAGATTTCTAAAATCTGTGTTGCAGAGGGCACACACTGAGGTCAATTACTATTTGCTAAAAGGGAGTCTCCTGGATATTTACTCAGAATCCATGTATTCCTGTCTTGCCACAAGTGTGATAATGGTTGCTATTTGATATCTTAGTTTACAAAATACTTTTAGTATCAAATTAAAAGTATCAGTTACCAGAGTGTTCTGGGTGAGCTTATATATATGCAAACCTATTCCCAAAGCCTTGGGGAGATGAGAAGCCAAAGAAAGAGGCTGACAAATCTAGTTTTTCAGAAATAAATATTTAACAGAGACTAATAAACAGAAATGATGCTTTGAGTGGCTGTGTGAGACAGTGGATAGTCTATATTCACCATCTAGAAAATAGCCTTTAAATAACAAGTTTTATAAGACAGATTAAGCTCATCATGTCTTTAGACTTTCTTGCCCAAGGATCGTGAACATTGGATAGGTTAGAGAAGCATTTTTATGAGGTTTTATCCAAGCTACAGGCACTGTTTAAAGGCCTTCCTGCAGAACACCTATGTGAGGGTCAGACAGTGGTCATCATGGCAGTTTTGCTTCAAGATGGCATCACTCTCATCACGCAACATGCTGTTTTCCTACATCTGAGTTAGGGACACTAAAAGATATTAAGAAATTTAAAGGAACAGGAAAAGAAGTAACAAACTAACACTAAAATTAATCAGAAGAATTTCAATGTGAGGGACATTGAGAGAACACATACTTAGGAATCCAAACACCACCATTATTCCCTAGGAAAATAATTATCGTTGTTTGAAAAATTATCCTGGGTGATATCAGCAAGATGGCAGAAGAGTAGGCTCTGGACTCTCCCTCTACCCACAGATACACTGAATAAACAGGTACACATGGGTTAATACCTGTAAGAGAAATACAGAAACTAGTTGAGAGTCTCCTGCACACTTGGTAAATGAGAAAATTATTCCACAGTGACATGGGTAGAAAATGGATAAGACACACATTTTGGTCATAAATCTCATTCTCAGCACAGCACCATACAACTGGGAGAGAATCCCCAACTCCCAGCTTCTCCCTGAGGAACAGAATTTATTTAGACTACACATCTAGCACTATAACTTTCATGACTGCTATCCAAGGGACTGTCTCCAAACTCATTCACCTATCTCTGAATGAGGTTTAGCATTTACTGGTCTCCATGGACCACAAAGAAAAAAGAGGTGGCTTTAAACGAATGCGTAGCACTTTCATTGCCTTTTCCTCCTAGCTCATCACAGAGCAAGCAAGCAAAAAAGCTGAACTCTCAGCCTTTCCCTGGAAGAGGTTAGACGGCACATCTAATGTTCTGACTTTCCTAGCTGCTTCCAGAGGATCGGACTTCTAACTTACCTGTCTCTGGGAGGAACAGGGCAAGAAATCACTAATTTCCTTGAAAGTGAATGGGCATGTGGACACTTCCTATGGCCTAGAGATTGAACAGGAATGTGAGCCCTTCCCGTGGCTGCTCCCCTCAGCTCATTCCATTGATAAAACCAAGAATGCAGCGTCGCCCTATAAGGAACTGGACTACACATCAATCCCTTCAACTTTTCTAGCTGCTACCCAAGGACTGACCTCTAACTTGCCTGTTTCTGAGAGCTGATGGGACCCAGCATTTGCTAGGTCTGTAGGGGAGAGAAAGCAAAGCAATGGATTGAAATTGCATATGATCTGAAGGAGAATGCAGGCATTTACCACATTTCTTCTCCATGCTCACTAAAAACAGATGATAAACTTCAAATCCTAGCTTCACACTGATGAGAGAAGGATTTGTGCCACACTTCAACTTTTCTGACTGCTATGCAAGAAACTGTCTTCTGTCTCACCTGTGTTGGAGCACTCATGAAATTTGGTATACGCTAGTTTCCTGGGAGCCTCTAAGAACAAAGGCAGTGGTTTGGACAAGCAAAGCTTGGAAGGCAAACAGAATCTCTGTCTGGGCTGATTGGTGAGGTTCATGTTCTATACAAGGCAGTCTGTGAAGAGGGGTAAAGATGGATATTTTATCTAGTGTATAGAAACCAAAGAAATAATTAAGTAAACTTTAAAAATGGGAAAACATACTCCACACAAAATAACAAGATAAATCTCTAGAGAACAATCCTAATGAAATGGAGGTATATTATTTATCCAAAAAAGAATCAAAATAGCTGTCATAAAGACGCTCACTAAGGTCATAAGAGCAATGAATAAACAAACTGAGAATTTCAACAAAGATATAGAAAAAAATTAAAGTATCAAACAAAAAACAAAGCTGAAGAATAGTATAACTTAATTAAAAATGCAATAGAGGAGTTTAGCAGCATACTCAGTTAAGCAAAAGAGAGGCTGAGTGAACTAAATATCACCTAGTCAGAGAAGCAAAAAAAGAAATAAAAATGAAGAATAAGGAGTAGAGAAAAATAAAGAAGACAACTTAAGAGACTTATGGGACACTATAAACTAGACTAATATACACATTATGAGAGTTCTATAAGAAGAAGAGAAACCAAAAGAAGCAAAAAGCTTATTCAAAGAACTAATGATTGAAAACTTCCCAAATCTGGGGATGGAAATAAACAAACAGATCCAGGAAGCCCAAAATGCAACAATTAAGGTGAATCCAAAGAGACCCATGCTGAGACACCTTATTATCAAACTATCAAAAATTAAACAGAAAAAATTTTGAAAGCAGCAACAGAAAAGTGACTAATTTTGTACAAGGGAGTATCATTAGACTAGCAGAGTATATTTCAATAGAAAACTTGAAGATTAGATGGGAATCAGATGAAGTATCCGAAGTGTTGAAAGCACTTTAAGCAAGTAGTATTTACCCCTATGATGCAGAGTTAGTTTAACATACACTAATCAATCAATATGATATACCACATTAATAAAATGAAAATGAAAACCATATTATAATCTCAATGATATGGGAAAAAATGTTTGATAAAATTCAACATCCATTTATGATAAAAATTCTCAACTAAATAGGTATAGAAAGAACACATCTCAAAATACACACACAGAAAAGGCCACTTAGTGAAAAGTCCATATCCACATCATAATCAATGAAGTAAAACTAAAATCTTTCTAAGATTCAATGGAAGACAAGGATGCTCACTCTTGTGACTTTCATTCAATATACTACTAAAAGTCCCAGACAGAAAAATTAGATAAAAACTAATAATAATGGACACCCAAGTAAAAAAGGACAACCAAAAAGTCTGTGTTTGCAGATATCATGATTACATATGTAGAAAACTCTAAAGACTCCATTTTAGAAACTGTTGAAATAAATAAATTCAGTAAAGTTGCAGGATATAAAATCAATATACAAAAATTAGTAGCTTTTTTTTTTACATCAACAGTGAACTATTTAAAAGGAAATCAAGAAAACAATTACATTTACAGTAACATCAAAAGTAACAAAATATTTAAGGAATACATTTAACCAAGGAGGTGAAAGACTTGTATACTGAAAACCATAAAACACTGATGAAAGAAACTGGAAAAGAAACAAATAAATTGAAAGACATGCAGTATTTATGGATTAGAATTAATCTTGTTAAATGTCCACACTTATAAAAGCGATCTACAGCTCCATTGCAATCTCTATCAAAGTTCTAATGGTATTTTTCAAAGAAATAGAAAAGAAAAACAATCTGTTTTGGAAAAATTTTCAAACCATGGTTTTCTTCTGCTCTCCTACCAACATAAAAATGATAAACACAGAAAACTCCTGTGACTCCAAAATACATGAGGATTTCTCCCCACCAGCAAGCAAGCAATCAGTTCTACAGTGGATACCAGCTGAGTATTCTCCAATTCAATTCCAACACTATCTGCCTAGAGATAATGTCAGACCCCACAAGTTGAGGGCTAAGTTCCCAGGACTCCCCATACTTCCTGCACTGCCCCATCCTGACACCAGTTGCCAAGTCTGGGCCTTTGGAACTTCTAGCAGACTGGCTTCAAGTTGAGGTTCTCACAATCCCCTTTTTAGGTTCAATTAATTTGCTAGAGTGGCTCCTAGAACTCAGGGAAACACTTATGTTAACTGATTTCTTACAAAGGATACAGGTGAAGACATGGGTAGGGCAAGGTACGGAGGAAGGGGCATGAAGCTTCCACGCCCTCCCTGAGCATGCTATTTTCCAGGAACATTCACATGTTAAGCTGTCCAGAACTCCCTGAACCATGTCCCTTAGGTCTTTTTTGAGAATTCATTGGTTAACCATGATTGAAGCATGAACAACCATGTCAAAATGTGATTGGACAAAAAGATTATAATCTAAACCCAGCAAGGCCTGTCTGTACAGATTCTTCTTGGTCTCTCTGTTTACCAGTTCCTCTTCTAGAGTATGAGCAGGACACTTTCTGGAATAAGAGTCTTATGACCCACGATCAGATTAGAGTCTTATGGGCAGGTGAAAGAAGGGAAGGATAAGGTCAGAGAGAGAGAGAGAGATTCTATTTCCTGAGGCCTGCTCCTAAGGTCTAAAGCACCAAAATACTATGACAAAATATTGTAACAAAGGCAATGGGAGTAATAAGCCAGGAAACATGGACAAAAAACTGTGTGTGTATATATATGTACACACACACATATATATATAAAACATATACATATGTACAAAATCACCTAATATTGCACAGTATAACATTCATATGGTACCAAAAAGACCACAAGTAGCCAAAGTAATCTTGAGTGAGATTAACAAAGCTGAAGGCATTATACTTTTTTATTTCAAACTATATTACAAAGTTATGGTGATCAAAATAATATGTGTCAGCATACAAACAGACACATAGACCATCAGAACAGAGAGCCCAGAAATGAATCTATGCATATTCACAAGGGCACCAAGAATGCACAATAAGGAAAGGATAAGTGGTGTTGAGGAAACTGGATCTCCACATGCAGAAGAATGATATTGGATTTTTACATCACACTATACATAAAAAGCTACTCAAAATAGATCAAAGACTTAAATGTAAGACCTGAAACCATAAAACTCTTTAGAAGCTAACATAAGAGAAAACGTAGAAAAAAACTTAAGAGAAAGATCCTTTCACCTAGATCTTGGCATTGTGTTACATAACACTCAAATAATGTAGGATCAACTATAGGTAATATTAAATTTATGGACCCTGGAAGTCTTGCATCTCAGCAAGAATTCCTCTTTAAATTTCCTAAGAGTAAACTTAAATAAAATATTAAGCCCTATTCTATAGTAAGTGGTTACCTTTGTGTATTAACATTGTCCCAATTTAAAATTATTGTCCTACTATTATGATTTTTAATACACTGAATTAGTGTCTTTATTTCAGATTCTCAACTTTTTTTAAATAGGGAGAAACATTAACACCTAGTGAAATAAATTCTTTGCCAAAATAGTCACTCTTAGGTTTTTCTGCTTTGGAAGGTGAGATATAAGGCTACATTTAAAAACAACTTTTTATAAACACAAATCTGTAGACTAAATAGGAGAATAATAGATTTGTTTGTATTTATGAAGTTTGCTTCCACACATTTCTTACATCAGAGTTATCCTTACTGCATCGATATATTGATGTTTTCAAATCCTCTTTTTGATTTTTATTATAAATTTAAGAAAGGGTTTTGTCAACGATGGCGCTATTGACATCTTAGCTTAAATGAGGGGAAGAGGCTTTTCTATAGGGTGTTTGGCATCATCTCTGAAATCTGGTATAGGAAATTTGTTTCATTCATTTGTTTATTTAGAATATTGTTGAAATAGCATGGAAGAATCCAAGAATCTAAGTGAACTCTAACAATCACAGCTGGCAATGAGAAAATTCATGAAATTACAAAGTATGGCAATGACATTCAAACTATAAAACATAGAACCAAATTGTCTTCAGAATGATCAATTTGTAACAAAACAGCAGGAAGTTTATTTCCCTTCTAAAGAAATAGATATATTTTATTAATTATTGTGTTAAGAGAAAAAAAGTCCTATTTGTTTAGCAAATAATGGACAAAACTACATGTTTTTATCAAGGATTTTCTTTTCCTTGCAAAATACTCATCAACTCTGCTGAGCTTTTAATGTGCAGCGTTTCATGTGCAATAAGACCGTTATGTTAATATAACAGATGTCTTTCAAACTGTCAAACATTAATTACAATTAACTAGAGTGTTTTTAAAATAAGATTAAATTGTGACTTATTTTGAATTATGGTTCAACAAGCTAATGTTCTTTTCCAAAAACTACATATTGACTGATCATGGTAAATAGTGATTGCAAGATAGTTTTTTTAAAGACTAAACACAGAAAATAATGTGATATTTTGTGCACTATCTTTGAAACAGTTCTCAGTCCTTTGCATAGAGTGTAATGGATGTTTACTATATTTAGTGCAAAAACATCTCTGTATTAAGCAGAGGCTGAAAAAAAATGCCAATTTAAAATTCTTATCAAGAAGCAGGGTTCTAAAACCACTTGGAAATCTTTGATACATTTGTAGTCATTTATTTTTGATAATATTTAGTGTCTGCAGAAAAGGAGATTGCAGTCTTTAATTTTCAGATTCTTCTAGCAAAGCCTCAAAATAGTAAGTAGACATTGATCTGGGTAGATCAATGTTTGTCTCGCAAATGTAAAAATGCCTAAAATGCACTTGCATAATGCATGTCAATTTGACTTGTAAACTTTTGACTAATATTACTAATTTCTATTTAAACTGATATTGAACTTGAATATATTAAATCTACATAATAAAACAGGTATTCCTGAACTTAGACATTATTTAATCCCTGCTGACCATATATAACCCATTACTATAAAATGGTAGGAGTTAAAATTATGGGGTACCCTTAAAACATCACTAAATTTAAAACCAAGTTTACTCTCAAATTCCTGTCATAACACTTACTATACACGTGAACATGAACAATTCATTTGACGTCTACTTTCTAACTTTCTCAGCTATAAAACAAGACAACTAAAATAAATTCTACTTGCCACTTTGTTGTTTTATTTTGTTGTGTATTTTTCACAGCCCCATTCTGGCACTTGGTAAATGTTGGATGAATATCACCTCCATTAAATTTCCATATGGGGAGTTCCAAAATTTGACATATGACATGTTATGAAAATTCTTAATGGATTTCTGGTAACTGTAGTTGAGGGATCCAATCATTCTAATGAAAATAACATGTAAGAAATTCTGTGTTAAACAGAATAACAGGTTCCCAACGATGTTCAAATCCTAATCCCACAAATCTGGAAATGTGTTGCCTTACATGACAAAATAAATTTTGCAGATGTGTTCATAGTTAAGGGCTTTTTATTTAGGACCTATTTTTCAAACTATACAAATAATAAAATGCAAGTTATAACTATGACATTAAATTCCAAAATGGATGTATCAGCCCTGTACCACTTCTCCGTTAAAATCTAATTTGGAATCCCTTTAGACTTCCTTTCTGCTAAAATTGTTTTGATAGAGCATATCAGATTATTTTTTCGGTTCCCCTAAAAGTAGGGAACTAAAACAACCAGTCTCAACCTCTTTCAAAGACATCAATTATACTTAAAAAAAATTTCAAAATCCAATCACAGCAATTCTAATAAGTCTCATTATAACTCTGGTTTCCTTTTAATAGTTATAGTATTAAGTATAGTATTGTATTGCATCTTCTACAAAGCACTTACTGTTCATCCTATAGTATTTATATGTTATCTGGTAGACTTTAAACTCAACTGTTACATAAAATTTGTTGAAAAAATATATACATAGGTATAAATAGTATTTGTGTATTTTAGAAAACATTTATTTAATTCCACTACATGCAGGTACTGTTCTTTTTTTAATATACTTCAAGTTCTGGACATATGCTCAAAGGATTATAAATCATTCTATTATAAAGACACATGCACACGTATGTTCATTGCCACACTGTTTACAAAAGCAAAGACTTGGAACCAACCCAAATGCCCATCAATGATAGACTGGATAAAGGAAATGTGGCACATATACACCATAGAATACCATGCAGCCATTAAAAAGGATGAGTTCACGTCCTTTGCAGGGACATGGATGAATCTGGAAACCACCATTCTCAGCAAACTGGTACTATTCTTTTCAAAAAAAAAGGAGAAATGCTTAACAATCAGAAGATCCTTGTAAAGAAAAATCTGCTTGTTTTAAAAGATTATAACCTGCTTAAAAATTTTAGCAAAGTTACACACTGTACCTAATGTATGAATCAGACCATCAGCAAGAAAGAAGAAACAACCCAAAAAACCATATGTAAAGGAACTACATACATGTGTGTGAACAAGTTAAGGGATACTAAGGCTCCCAAAGACTAACAACAGTAGTAATGTATTATCATCCCTAAGACAAAAAGAGCAGGAAGACATTTACGCAGCCAACAAGCATGAAAAAAGCTAAACATCACTGACCGTTAGAGAATTTACAAATCAAAACCACAATGACATACCATCTCACACCAAGATGAATGGCAATTATTAAAAAGTCAAGAAACAACAGATGCTGGCAAGGCTGGGAAGAAATAGGAATGCTTTAACACTGTTGGAGGAAATGTAAATTAGTCTGACCACTGTGGAAGACAGTATGCCAATTCCTCAAAGACCTAGAACCAGAAATACCATTTGACTCAGCAATCCTGTTACTGCTCATATATCCAAAGAAATATAAATCATTCTATTAAAAAGATACATGCATGCGGATGCTCCTTGCAGCACTATTCACAATAGCAAAGACATGAAATCAACCCAAATGCCCATTAGTGAATGATAGACTAGATAAAGAAAATGTGCTATGATATACTGTGGAATACTATGCAGCTGTAAAAAGGAATGAGATCATGTGCTTTGCAGGGACATGGATAATGCTGGAAGCCATTGTCTTTAGCAAACTAATACAGGAACAGAAAACCAAACACTGCATGTTCTCACTTATAAGTGGGAGCTGAACAATGAGAACCCATAGACACAGGGAAGGGAACAACACACACTGGGGCCTGTGCTGGGGGGACAGGGGGAGGAAGAGCATCAGCATAAATAGTTAATGCATGTGGGGCTTAATATCTAAGTGATGGGTTGATAGGTGCAGCCAACCAAAATAGCACACATTTACCTATGTAATGAACCTGCACATTCTGTACATGTATGCCAGAACTTAAAATAAATTTAATAAAAATTAAAAACAAAAAAGACATTACAAAAAGAACAAGAAGATATAGAGAGTTACTAGAGCACAATGTGAACTGGAGCCATGGAGGAAAGGCTGTGTAACAGGAAAGGGGTCATGGAAGGATACATCCATGCTAGGAACAAAGCTTAAAATAGGTAGAGCACATGAAGGAATGGCCTCCTCTCCCACTGACTCCTCCATCCCACAACTTGTAATTTTTTCTGGGTACCATAGACTTAGCCCAAACAAATGCCATAAAGCAAGAGTAGGGAAATGAGGGAAGCACTTGGAATCAGACTTCTGAGCACTGGGGCAGGAAAGAAAAGTCCATACCATGAATTTGAGTATATAGAGGGAGGGTTGAGCCAGGGCAGAATAAGAAGCACACATGCTCTGTGTGGAGAAGCATGTATGCTGGGTATATTTGAATAGAAGGGAAGGGAGATCTACAGGGAGAAGTTTAATTGGAAAGACAGAAAAGGCATTCGAAGTAGAGACAATTGCACGAACATGTGAGAAGACCTTGGAATAACAAGAAGGTCAGTGTGCCTCCAAAGAACAGGTATTGGCTGGAAAAGTCTGGGAAAATATCTATAATCCATATCATGTTACCTCTAGTGCCTGAGCCACAAATGTGGGCAGATATTCACTGACTAGTGTTGGGTGAATGAATAACCAAATAAATTAACTGGTTTCTTTTATGTTGATTTTTACACAAATCAAGAATGGCAGATGCAGTATCTCTGATCATCATACTGTAGTTCTGGTAGATGCTCTCTTGTGAAATATGTCCTGATAATTCAACTTCAGTAAATTCCAGTTGTTTTTCCCATTAGTTTTTTGTTGTTCATAATGAATAATGTACTTTGTGCTTGAGATGTTGAGTAAAATTTCATACCAAAATATGTATATGTTTTTTCTAATATTTTAAATTTCAAAGGAAATTGGAAATTAGTAGTAATTACTGCTTTTATTTAATTAAAATGAAGTTCAGAGATATAGTGCCCGATAAGATAACAATAGAACATAAAATATGTTAATGATTGTTAGAAATAAAATAAAAATTGAAAAAATAAACATACAATCTCACGATATTTTTTCATTTCAATACCTCTAAAGTCTGTTGATAATAATTAATAATCTAATGTTTTTAAAGTTCATGAGAAAAATAAGATCTATAGGCTACATGAATTAAACCACCATAGGAGAAACTGATATTTATCAATACCCAATATAAACCTTACGTTTATCAGCTCAGGCAGATGTCATTGTAATTACATCATCATCACAACTTTTCTTGAGTTTTTCTAATGCTCTTATCTCTATGAAAAAGACATTGCATAAACTCTTTCATCTAGATGTCATAATAATCCAGTGAAGTAGGGACATTTATCCCCACTTTACAGATGAGAAAACTTCTTCAAAAAGTTTGAGTAGTTTTCATAAAAACACATTAAACCACAGTATCAGAGGTGTTAGAAACAGACTGACTCCCATTTTGAGTGGGAGCTGGGTAAAATGAGGCTGAGACCTACTGGGCTGCATTCCCAGCACATCAGGCATTCTTAGCCACAGGATAAGATACAGGTCCGCTCCGATAAAACAGGATGCAGTAAAGAAGGCTGCAGGAACCCCCCAAAACAAAGATAGTGACCAAAGTGACCTCTGGTCATACTCGCTACACAATAATTAGAGTGTCTTATACCTAAGTATAATGCATTAGCATGAAAAATGACTCCCACCAGTGCCATGACAGTATACAAATGCCATAGCTATGTTCAGAAGTTACCTGTATATGGTCTAAAAGTAAGGCAAATCCTTAGTTCTGGGAAATCCTCATCCCTTTCACAGAAAACTCATGATAATCTACCCCTTGTTTAGTATATGATTAAATAACCATAAAAATAGCCAACCAGCAGGCTTCAGGGCTGCTCTGCTTACGTAGTTGCTATTCTTTTGTTTCTTTGCTTTCTTAATGAACTTTATTTGACTTTACTCTGTGGACTCACCCCAAAATTTTTTCTTGTATAAAATCCAAGAACCCTCTCCTGAGGTCTGGAGCAGGACCCTTTTCCAGTGACAATAGGGCTGGTATTCAGACTGAGTTCTGACTTCACTGTTCACAGCCTGAATCATGATGCTTTCCTGAATACATGGCATACTTTTTACAAATAGATGTTCTCCAACTATTTTTTTATGCCCATAATCCAACTAATCTTAAGAATATAGTTCGAGTGGCCTATTCCATGAAATCACTGCCTCAGTCAGAAGTGATTGCTCCCCACATTTTGAGGCAGGAGGTAGGTGAGACTGGATTGGGGACTAGAATGGAGACTGGCAGAAACTGGAAAGAGTAACTGAAAGTATCTCTTCATAAGACATGCTCACCAGCGCCATGACAATTTGCCATTGCCATGGCAACAGCTGGAAGTTACCACCTACTTTCTAGCTTTTTCTGAATAACCATCCCCTTGATTAACATGTTCATAAAAGGGGATATAAATATGACTGCCTATGGAGTAGCCTTGCTCTGCAGGAGCTCACAGAGCTGGTAACACTGCTGCCCACTTCAATAAAGCTGTTTTCTTTTACCACCAGCTTGTTCTTGAATTTCTTCCTGAGTGAAGCCAAGAACCTTCCCTGCTTCACTTTGAGTTTCTAAGAGTAGTGATTTGAGCATAACAAATATTTGTTTTGAACATACCACGATGGAGGCACTGCTTCTCAAAACTTTTTTTAATTTAAAAAACAATATATAAGTAAAAGTAAATAAGCATACAGCTTGTTTAATTTTCACAAAGAAAACATACCACTGTAACTAGCACCCAGAACAAGAAACAGGATGTTTCCAAAATCTCAGAAATCTCCTCTTGCTCCTTTTATTTAAAAAAAATTATTATTCCTTCTTTCATCCCCAAAGGTAACTGTTATTCTGATTTCCAAGAACATAGACTAGTTTGGGACAGATATTATTTTAAGTACTTTACATGTAACGTATTCAATACTGTTGAGCCCTAGGCACAGAGATAATCTAATTAATTCACTCAGGTAATACAGCTGGTGAATTGTAGAGCTAGGATTCAAATTCTAGCCATTTACTACAGAGAAGAGTCACTTCATCCAGAATTTTGTATGGTTCATGTGGCAAATAATACCTTATACCTTGTTTCCTCAGTTGTGGCTATACCTATTTATTCCAGATAGACGGCAAGTTCCTAAAAGACAGGGTTTTTGTCTAATTCATTATCTCTGGTTTAACATTCAATTTAGTGTGTGGCGTATCTACTTAATATTTGCTGACTGATTAAATGGAGGAATAAATAAAATGAAACAAATAAATGCTCATTTAAAATGCTGTGCAATGGCACTCTAGAACCTGGCAATATTAAAGTGATTTCCCTTCACAGTTGAAAGCACTGCTTATTTCTTATTGTCACCAAAGAACGCATTTCTGTAAGCCCCATGTCACTCAGCATTTTTCAGTAATTGTGTACTTTCCATTAAATAGAATCATGTAAGCAGTAAAAATCTGTGCAGAACATGTAATGTTGTCTGATGGGATTTGGAAGAGAAGAATTTTTCCTTAATATGAATAGTCACTACTCAGGCAGCATCTCGCAGCCTCAGATTACAAAATACTGTTTTATTCACTTTTTTTTTCTGCTGACATTTCTTATTGTTATAAGCAAGATGACTTTGATAAATCCCTCTCTACCACTTTCTCAGAAGTAGCAATTCTGTTAGGTGTTAAAATACATTTCTCCCCAGTACATACAAACTAATATTTTCATTAATATAAAATATTAAGCAAGAGAAGCGACGTCAGGACATGTCAAGGCTAATCCTTCAGAGTTACTGCTGGTTAAGATTTTGGAGGTTGATGAGTTGAGCTCACCTCTTCACCCAGAGAGGTGAAGTGAGTTGACCAGTACTCAGCTTGCTAAAACACTTGTATACTGGGAGTTCTATCTTCCAAACTCTCAGAACCATGTGCATTCCACTACTCCACTAGAAAGGACTATCTTCTCCTTCCTACTTAAAGGCCAGTTGATGAATTACCTCTCTTGATCTTACTTGGAGTTCCTTATTCATTTTTTTCTTAACCAGAACAAGAAGGGTCCCTCTGCTCCAAGTATTGCCCTCCTTTTCTTTGCTCTGCCTCTCACCAAAGAGCATAAATAGCCCACACATTATGGACTCTGCAGTACTAAAACAGAAGTCAGAAATGTATTGCAATTAAGATGAATGCTTAATTATCTTACCCTAGGAGAGTCTTGGAGCCTATGCATTTACCAAATGAAAGGTCTCATCTTTTGCTCAGATTCCACTTGAAAGTTATCCATTACACAAACCGAACAATACAGTTTTGACCATTTGTGATATGAAATATTTAAGATTTTTCACAAATAGTAATAAAGACATGGATTTGAATTTTGGTAAGCTCCATGTGATAGCTTGAATAGTGCCCCACCCAGAAAGACATTTTCATCCTAGTCTCAGAACCAATGAATATGTTACCACACAGGATAAAATGTACTTTGCAGATGTTATTGATTTAAAGAACTTGGGACGGGGAGATTAACCTGGATTATCCTCATGAGCCCATTGTAATCACAGAGAGAGAGGGGAGGGTTAGAGTCAGAAAATAGTGATGTGTTGGGCAAAGAAAGGCAAATGCTGGAAGAAAGCTGGGGCCATAAACCAATAAATGCAGGAAGCCTCTGGAAGGTAGAAAAGACAAAAGAATGAATTCTGTCTTGAGAACACAGAAAGAGCACAGCCATGATAACCCATTTAGATTTCCTCGAGCTGCAAGAGAGTAAATCTGGGTTGTTTAAAGCCGCTACATTTGTGATGAATTTTTACAGCAACAATACAACATAACGTATACACTTCATGTTAAAAATTATGGGAGAAAAGACTTGTACAGACTGTGGATCAAAAGAGATAAAGAGAAACCTGGAATAAAGGAGAAAAACAATTTAATAGCTAAAATAGGTTAAGAATGTACATCAACTATTTAGAAAGAAAAGAATTGGAAAAATACTGGAATTCACTTCTTTATCCTTTATAATATTTGAACATAATAATGTTCAATTGTATGGAATAGTAAAATTCTATGTTGTTTCTTCTGTACAGATTAGTTTGTTTCATTTCAAACTAAATAAACACTTTCGTCTTCATATAAAATCATGTATTGAAGAACTCCTGCCAGATTTACTATAGATTAATGCATGTCCTCAACTGATTTTTGTAAAATTATAAGTGGAAGATTTATATTATGCTAACAGGCAGATGTGTGTGTATTTGTATGTGTGCATGTCGAATCATGATCTGGTTCTATATTTTAAAAGTTACTATTAACAAGAGTAAATAAAGCCCCTTGAACAACATTTAAATTTCAATGTCATGTATTTTCCTACATGAAATTATTTTATTCAGCTAAATTTTAAAGTTTCCAGAATGTCACACTGAGGCTGGTTACAGAGAAAATTTTGTGGAGTTCAAAAAGGCAAAACCAGAAAGAGAGCAAGCATGTGGTAAGTTAAATAATGACCCCCAAAATGTATCCACATCCTACTGCCTGAAACTGTGAACGTCACCCTACGTGGCAGAAAAGGCTGTTGCAGATTTGATTACATTAAGAATCTTAGAATAGGGGGATTATCTTGGATAATGCAAGTGGGCCTTCAGTGTAATCCACATGTGTCTTTATGAGAAGGAGGTTTGACACAGAAGGAGAAGGAAATGTAGCTATAGAGAAAGGTATTAGATGTATGTGACCACAAGCCAAGAAAGGCTGGCAGTCACCAGAAGCTGGTAGAGGCAAGAAACAGATTATTACTTAGAGCTTCCAGAGGGAGTGCAACCCTACTGACACCCTGATTTCAGCTTAGTGATACCAATTTTAGATTTTGGGTCTCTAGAACTGTGAGAGAATAATTGGTTTAAGCCTCCACATTTGTGATAATTTGTTACAGGAGCCATGAGAAACATACAGATTTTGGTACCTAAAAACTAAATATCTAAAACCTGTAACAAATATCTAAAATCCTAAAAACTGTAACAAATGTCTTTAAAAATCTTGTAACGAATACCTAAAAATGTGAACATCACCTTGGAATTGGGAAATAGGTAGAGGCTCAAAGAATTCTGAGGCATTAGAGGAAAAGCCTATGTTGCTTTAAGCAGACTATTGGTTGAAAAATGAGTATTACAGGCTCTGTTGATGAGGGCTCAGGAGTAGGTTAAGAGAACGGGAGACAATGTCTCTATGATCTTAGAGTATACGTATATTATCATCTATTATCATCAACAGAATGTTAGTAGAAACATGCACATTAAAGGCTTTGCTGCTGAAGGCTCAGAAAAAAAGAAGGAACATGATTTTGGGAACTGGAGGAGAGGGACCCTTATAATATAATGACAGAAAGCCTAGCTGAATTCTGTCCTACAATTATTAGGAAAGCAGAACTTGAAAGTGAATAATTTGGGTGTTTTTCTGAACATTTTAGGCAACGGGTTGAAAGTATGGTCAGATTTCTTTTTGCTGCTTATAATAAAATCCAAGAGGAGGGAGATAAATTGAGGAAGACCATTAAACAAAACCCAAGATTGCATGATTTGGGAAATTCTCTGCCTATTCATGTTTCAAAAGAAGCCAAAACTAGAAGACTCATTCTTAGGAAAGTGTGGTCTAAGAGAAAGTCAAGGGTGTGATTAAACAACTATTACCCCGTGTCTTAAAAAGAACAAAAAATGAGTGTATGCTCTCACCCAGAGGGTTCTTTGAAGAGATTGATCATGTGACTCGTGGATCCATTGAGCATCCCAGCAGAAGCCAGGAATAAATATGAAAATACATAGGAAGGATCTTAAAAACCAAGGAGACAATACTTACTGGATTCCTCTTAAATTTTCTTCTCCAAGTCAGTACTTTTAAGACACATTATTTTATATATTAAAGAAAACTGATACCACCTTCATGAGTGAAGTATGATTATTCCCATTTTACATGTACAGTATATTAGTAACAGTTTCACATGTACAATATATCAGATTTGTTTTTGGTTGCAAGCAACAGAGACCACTGCAATTAATGTAAAAATGGGTGCCAGTAGAAGGTAAATAGGCAGCTCATAGAACTGAAGAAGAACATAAAGAATCAGATATTGGAAACAGAAAACAAACATTGCAAAATTCAGACATTGAAATTTTGGAGGTATGGTAAACAGGACAAATGACAGTGCTTTGGGAATGATTATACCAGAATAAATCAATTCTAAACCTTTTCCGTGTGTGTCACTTTGCTCTTTGCTCAGGACTTCATTTCTCTATAGGCAAAGACTGGTGGATTTAGCTTGTGGTGACAATTAATATTGTGTGCCAGAGGAGGGCAGGATATCTGAATTGAAAGTCCCATCAAGAGCACAGGCAATTCAAGATTTTGGTAGTTCTCAAAGAATAAAGTGAGGTGCTGAAGGAAGGTGGAATGGATGCTGAACAGACTCAAAAAACAACATAGAGTAAATGAATGTTCTCTACAATGATGCCCAGGGTTGTCTAATGACTTGCCCAAAATCCCTATCAAGACGGTGGCTTATCCTTTACCCAGACCACTCAATTTAAATTAAAAAGTTTATGCGTGTATACACTGGGGAGCTAGGGGAAGAATAACAGGGAGTGGGGGGATTGGGGAGGGGTAGCATTAGGAGAAATACCTAATGTAGATGATGGGGTGATGGATGCAGCAAAACACCACCATGGCACGTGAATATGTATGTAACAACCCTGCATGATCTGCACATGTACCCAAGAGCTTAAAGTATAATAATAAAAAAATTAAAAAAAAATTAAAAATGTTCATGTGTGTATAATACACTCTTGCTAACCTTCTCTTATGGAATTTCAGTTCTCCCATACACATAATGAGGGAATTGGGCATATATGACCTTTAAGGGTTCTTCTAACTTTTAGCATTCTCCTTGCATGAGCCAGCCTGTTGCTTTGAGCCACTGGATAGCTGTTTCTATCATTGACAACAGTTATTCTCACTTCATTCTTATTTACATAGACAGAAGCTGTGTAGTGACAAGGTCTCTTCAAGGCTGGAATATTTCGTTAATAATATGAACAAAATAGCATCTGGTATCAATCTTGTCCCACCGACTTGACTGTAGTGATTTAAAGCTTTCATTCTTTGAATTCAAAATCTAATTTTTAATGCACTTTCTGTCAGCTGTCTTCATGGATTCTAAATGAGTTTCTGTCATCCTGACAGAGTCCCAGATAAATTGAAACTTAACTAGGGGAAAAAAAAATAAGTGTTAAAAAATGATTTGTTCTGAATAGAATAAATGCGATATATATTTTGGTTATTTTCTCCCTAAATTGTCATTGGCTTCTCTGTATTAGTGAGCTGATAAGCATGTGTGATGATCAACTACTTCTGTAATTTACTGCCTGACAATAGTTTGTAGGCAAATTGCCAGGCCAACTTTAACTGAATACATCAAGCATTATTTCCTTTCAAGTAAACTGACCTAAAGAAAAGACTCAAATAATTATTTTTTTCAGCATAACTTAAAATTACTGAGTATTCCAGCTATTCTTTCCTCCAAGTGTTCACTTTAATTGGATGTGTAATCATATTTCGTAAAGAAACATCATATAATGGCCAAAGGTGAGTGAGAAGGCAATACTGTGGTTCTCTTTCACTGATATAGAACCAGGAGACAGGAATGTTAAGCAAAGAGAGAGTGGGGTGAGGCAAGAGAAAGAGGGGAGACAGGGAGAGAGATTAGGGATGTGGCATTCTTTGAGGTTCAATCGGCATACAAAAGTCTAACTACCCAAGGCATTCTATCCTAATGCCCTAAAGTGTCTGGTTCTCTCAAAATACATATAACCATCCACATTTGTAAAGCAATGTACTACTTAAATGTAATGTCACTTCCCTCCTCAGAGTCTCAAAATACACTTTAAGCACAAAGAGCTTTAATTATAAATTAGGAACCTGAGGTTTCCTTAGGACAAGTGATTTAATCCTTGTCACACAACTGGTTGATGGCAGACACTACATTAGGACCAGGTCTCTGCCTCCTCAATCCAGTGTAATTTCCATATCACCTCATTGCCTTTACATCAGAGATCCTTAATTAACTTCCACCATATGTTAATTACATTTTTATTTCCATGAAACTTTCCTGAGAAACAAAATTTCCTGTTGTTGCTTTTGAGAATGTTCTGCACCAAGTAACACTATAGTTTCTGAAGACAGCCTTGAATTAAGACACTGATGTTGAATTGAGGCCACCCTATCTTGCTGGTTGAGAAGATGGAGCCCTGGTACAATCTTAACTGAAGAAAATTCCTCGGTCTCTAGAGAAGTGTTGTGTGGGTACCCTCAGCTTAAGTAATATGACTTCTAATATTTCATTTGTTACTTGTTTTTGAGTAACACACTTAAAGTATTTAGACTTCATGTCATTAACTCTATTCTCTTAAGAATTGAGTGAGCTAATTCATGGGAAAGCATGTAAGAGGTTGATGTTAATAAAATGACATTTCTCCAAAGGCAGGACCAATATGTACTTCAAACACTCTGTGATGACTGAGCATTGTGTAGGAATGGAAAGTGTCTGTTCCAGAATATCTGTAGCAGATGCTGTTAACAGCTCACCCATGTCTCCTCAGGACTGTTGAATCCCATACTAGCTGTAGCTTCCAAAAACAAGCACTTGAGGTCTTTCTCTGGTATATTGGGCTGGTGATAGACACACAAAGATTGCAGTGTTTGATATTCCCAGTAAATAGCTTTCTGCCAATAATAGGTAAGAGTTGAAGGACAAATACACAGCTGCTTCTCAGTCCAGGTTGAACAGTTGTAAGGAATCCTTTTTAAATTACAATGCTTGTTGTACTACAGTGTTAATAATCTTAAAGAAATAAGCTGCAAAGCAGCTGAATAAATCCAGTGGGATATCTTCATGCTTACTTCCTCTATGACCCTAAGGTCATAGAAGCAGAGAAGATATATCCTAATAGCCATACTTGTATTTTGAGATTTAAGGACTGTCTAGCATGATTGCCTTCCTGCAAACTATGTAGATATGCTGGATAAGTAACCATACCACTTTATGACCCTATGAGAAGACATAATGCCAAAGATAGATACATATTAGAAATTATTTTAATTTATAATGCTAAACTGATTGGTGGAGGTATAAATCTTGGAAAATGAAAGAAAATTGCTTGAAGTTCATATATGTATATATATATATATACACACACATATGTACATACATGTGTATATATGTGTATTATGTAATTACCCACATACATATGTGTATATATATTATGTATACTGTTAACATCTCACCCATATGAGGTGTTATATGTATAATACATGTGTATATTATGTGCATTACATACACGCATACATATATGTATACACACATATATACACATGCACCTATGTACATATATACATATATGTATAATACAATGGGTTAATAATGTACATATATACACATATATGTATGTGGGTTAATAATGTACATGTATACATTATGTACATATGTGGATTAATAGTACAGAACTGTGGGTTAATGTACATATATACAATATACATATATACACATAATATATATATACACACACATATTTCAATTTCAGAAACTATAAAATCTGTGTTTTATTTTGTCTTTGCTTCAAGCTTGAATTAGTTCATTTCCTGACTCATGAGACATATTAAATGTCTTATGACCAATAAAATATTATTAAAAATATTCTGGTCTAGTGATCTATTTCAAATGTCTATTTTAAGTCACTACAGAACACTAACGTCACAGAAGCAGAAGGGATGTATCCTAGTAGCTACATCTGTATTTTTAGATCTAACTGTATCTGTGTGTCTCATCCACATTGTTATATATTTATTATTCATAAAATAACCCAACTATATGTGTGTTTGTATAAAATATGCAGAGATGCACACATTTTTAAAGACCAAACTGCTTGTGTTTGAATCCCAGTTCTGGCACTTGTGATCTGTGTGATCATGAGCAAGTTGCTTAATCTCTCCATGTGTCAGTTTCATTTTAGTAAAATAGGGATGACAATAGAATATACCTCTTAGAGTTATTGTGAAAATTAAATAATATATATAAACTCTGTGATATGGTTTGGCTCTGTGTCCCCACCCAAATCTCATCTTGAATTGTAATCCCCACGTGTAGAGGGATGGAGGTGATAGGATCATGGGGTCAGTTTCCCTCATGCCGTTCTCATGAAAGTGAGTGAGTTCTCATGAGATCTGATGGTTTTATACGTGTTTGACAGTTTCTCCTTTTCATGCTTCTTTCTTCTGCCACCTTGTGAAAAAGGTACCTGCTTTCCCTTTGCCTTCCACCACTATTGTAGGTTTTCTGAGGTCTCCCCAGCCATACAGAACTGTGGGTTAATTAAGCCTCTTTCCTTTATAAATTACCTAGTCTCAGGGAAGTTCTTTATAGCAGTGTGAAAATGGACTAATAATACAGTCTGGCACAGATTAAACACTATTAACATTTTTATTATCTTAGCACATATTCTACCAGTATATATATATATATATATATATATATATATATATATATATATGCATATATAGATAAAATTTGTCCATATATATTTCTGAACACTATACAGGTACATAATTATCATATGCATATAACATAATGAGTATCCAATGTGACTTTGATGATGTTGCTGAGTAATCCCATTAAAAGGAGATCTCCCTCCTGTGGGGAGTTAAACAGGGTCTCTCTGGGTGCTCCATGATAGATCCAACCCTGAATAATTAAAAACCTTCACAGCCCCACTTGAAATACATCTTCCAGAACCATTATTCAGTTCTCCCCTTACTGGTTAAATTTATTTGCTTCCAGTTTCAAATAAACCAATAAATCCCTTTAAAAGAAATAAATAACATAAATAATCATAAGCTGTCACGTTAACTGGAGTCATTTTCCTCCTGGGTGTCTCTAGATGGTGTATTCCTTCCCTGATCAGCCTGCTGATCTGAGATTAATATTCAGTGCACCCTGCAGCTGCTCTTCCCACAGAGTTGTAAGGTGAAGGATCTAATAGGAGGACAATGAGAAAACTCAACTGTTCAGCATTATGGTCACTGAGGAGACTCCCTGCCATGTTACTTACAAAAAAAGACTAGACAATCACTGTTGTACAGAATTGAAATTATTATCTATTGAGATAAAGGTAGGAAAAGAAAACATAATAGTGAAATAGAAATCTTAATTTAAATCATCCTCATAGCCACCTCTCTGGGCTTATCTCCTCCCCCTCCTTTCCAGAGACTATTCTCCAGCCATTAAACTCCAGACCATAAAACTAAGGTCACCTAACCAGGTTTTGTCACATCTTTCTTACCTTTGCCTGGCATCCCTATGAATTCCTTGTCTATTCTAATAAATTAAAATATTGTCTCTTTATTAGAAGATTTTTATTCTAGATAGGTTTATGTAAGGATAATTGCAGGCTTGATTTGGATGGAGAAAGGTGAAAAGAAATTAGTATTTATTTAGGGCTAACTATGTTTTCACACACATGCATGCATTATTGTATTTCATCCTCATCTCAATTCTTTGAGATATTGTTATCTCCAGGGTATAATTGAATAATCAGAGGCTTAGATATGTTGAATAATTTGTACAATGGTACATACTGATGAATTGCACAGCCAGGGTTTGAACCCAGGCTTATCTTACTCCCAAGTCCAAGCTGTTCTATTTTTGTTGCACTGCAGAAATAGCAGCCATCAACAGAAGAAAAAAAATCTGATTTGTTATCAGAAATACAAGAGCTTATCCATGATCATTTCACTAAGTTTTTGTACCTTAAAAGTAGCCACATGCAGAACACAAGTGTAGAATTTCAAAACATTGCTCCAAAAATCTTTGATACTCCTCCCATTTTCCACAAAAGGCAGGATCTATGTGGCCTGTCCTAGAATCTAAAGTTGTCAGTGCTCGTGCTCATAGAGTGGAGCAGAAGTGATGCTCAGTGGTTTCTAAGAAGGGCTACAAAGGACACTGGGACTTTCTCTATGTTTGCTGGACATTTCTCCTTAGAGACTAGACCCACAATAAGAAGTCTGACTTCCCTGAAGCCACCATGCTGTGGTAAGGTCAAGTTACATGGAGACGCTTTGGCTGGCAGTCTGTCTTTGAGTCACACCATCCTAAATCCACATATGATTGAATGAGACCCGCAGCTCTTTAGCCCTCCCAGATAAAGACCCAAACATTGTGAAACACAGATGTGCTCACCTTGTGCCCAGCCTGGATTCCCGACCTCAAATTCTGTGAGCATAATAAGTGAGTTGATTTAAGCTACCAAATCTTGGCATATGTGTTGTACAGCAAAAATAACGGAGACAAAAAATTGAGATCTAACAGAACGTAAAGCACAATTCTATATATTGTGAAGAAAACAAAGCTGAAATACATGTGGTCCCTGAATATGAATCTACAAAGAAAAAAGACATATATACTATTATTTCTGATTCTGAGAGAAATAAAAAAAAATAAAAAAGAAAGTCTCTTTCAAGTTAGGTCTAAAAATAAAAAAATAGGTAAGTCATATTTATAGAGATTCAAGAGTAGACAAATAATGTTTCAAAAAAGGAAATCATATGAACAAGCTGCATAGCCTCTTTTGGAAAGGACACTTGGAACAGAATAATCAGAGTATTTAATGTGTGGAAGACAGCAAGAAATCAGATAGGGCCAGGCCATTAAGAATTTCTGCTTGGAAGTTTTGGGTTTGTTCTATAGGTAGTGAGGGACCCTTGAAGATGTTGAGCCTTAAAAATACATGTTCTCACAATATCCCAAGGCTAGACTAGAAGTCAAGAAAAGAATGGAAGAAAAAATAATGAATAGCCCTCAGTATTCTAGATTGTGGATGACAAATCCCCAAATAAAGTCAGTAATCACAGGAATAGAGGAAATAAAAATGTACAATGTACTTTTTTAGGACAAATTGAAATGATTCAACCAAAGATAAAAAGAACAGCATGAAGCACCTGACAAGTCATAGTAGAGGAAGTGCATGGTAATAAGAAAAATCATTTATAGATATTCAGTACATTTTAATACCAAAGAAGCGTGTTTTTCTATTTTTGTATGTGTAGAGAAATCCAGTCACTGTTGATGTGAGGCATAAAGTACATTAGAGATTACTTTTATTTGACTTATCTTGAGCCAATATGGTAGATGTGCACTGGGCTTTTGTGTCCCTTTGTATTTGTTTCTAGACATAACTTATGGAAATTAATTTTATTTCCCATCTACTCACATTCTTTCAATTGTATTAATGCTTAAAATCACTGTCTTCAAATTACTTTGTTAATGTCAATTTTTTGCTTTTTCACATCTGATTTCCAATACATTTGAAATTATAAACTAAAAGAGAGAGAGAGAGAGAGAGAGAAAACAACTAAAGCAGGCTCTTGTATGTTTTGTAGAGACCACATGTGATTTCCTCACCATTGAAATACATCAGGCATATTCTATCATCCTTGCATATTTTCTTTCAGGCCTCATACAGTTTGTGTCTGTATGATTGTTGTTTAGTAAACATCTGATTATTGGTTAGTAAAACACCTAGAGATTGATTTGCCTACTTGCATTAATAAGGCTTTAGAGATAAAAAATAAATTTAAAAAATATAAATATAGGAAAATGAAACAAATACGTAAGAATAAAGGCAAGATAATTCTTAATTAACTCAACAAATACTTATTTAGTACTATTTGCCAAATACTGTTGTAAGAGCTCAGAGTACAATAGTCAATAAAACAGACAATTTTACCTTCAGAAAATTTACAGACTAATGGTGGGAAGGTTTAGTGAGAAAATAAGTAAGTAGAGCTCAAGTACGTTAGATGGTTATAAGTATATTGGCAAACAGTAAGCAGATGAAAGAGGATAGGGAGTTTTGGAGACGGACACATGGGAGGTAGGGACAATGTGACATTTAATCAGATACTCAAATAAACAGGAGGCGATTAGAAAGAGCAAATCACCCAGATGTTTTTGGAGAAGGCATTTCAGGAAGTACAACAAATGTAGAGTCCCTAAGGCACAAGTGAGCATACTTGCCATGTTTGGGGAAGAGTAAAGAGGTCTTGGTGGCAGGAGAGGCGTGATCTAGCAATGAAATGAAGGCGATTACATTAGAGGAAAGAATGGGCAGTGAGAGGGTATCAGATCATAAATGGTCTTCTAAGTCAAAGTAGCTCCAAGTGAAATAAAAGTACCTTTCACTGTGATTCGAGTCCTGTCTCTGCCACTGCCTACCCCTAGGATCTTAGTAAGTTACTCAACATATGAACCTTAGTCTTCTTTTAGAGGTAAAATTGGATTTCGCTCGTAAGTTTCCTGTTGGGGTCAAGTCAAATAATGTAAAGTAACCCTTTAAAAAGTGCTTATCAGAGTGACTGAAAAACAGAAAAAAACCCAGCTAACAGTATTACTGTTACTTTAGAAGATAATATGTAATGAAAACCTTAGATGTACTAATTTGGGGAACGGGGTGGTAACAGTAGTATCCTCCGCTTTTAAACTAGAAAATAATAAAAAAATTCTAAAAGGCTCCTTATATGCTTCTGTGTGATGCACATGAACTGATCAAGAAATGTAATGATGAATGGCAAGAATTAGCAGAAATGCACTTTACCTTCATTTTCTACCTAAAACAATCCTCATTATCATACATGCCCAAGGCCTCTTCATGATTCAATGAGTAAGACAGAAAGTATGACCTCCTGCAATAAATAAAATTATTCTCATCCCTATCAATCCTGCTTAATGCTTTGTTAGAGTTTGACGAACAACCAATATTTATCTTGAATATTTAAAAGAAGTGATCATTTAACTCATTTTGAATTATATGTCATTTTCCCAACTTTTGAACTTAAGTTGAAGTCCAAATCTTTGGAGTTCTTTTCTATTCAAAGTAGTATGAATCCATCAGGGCCTGTTGGGGAGTGAAGGATAGGGGAGGGATAGCATTACGAGAAATACCTAATGTAGATGCTGGGGTGATGGATGCAGCAAACCACCATGGCACATGTATACCTATGTAACAAACCTGCATGTTCTGCACATGTACCCCAGGACTAAAATATAATAAAAAATAATAATTTTAAAAAGATCCCAGAAGAAAGAGAGAAAGATTATAAATGTTCAAGGTACACAGTAATAATTTATGTATATTTTATGTAATGATTATTAAAATCAAAGTAATAAACACATCCATCACCAAAAAAAAAAAAAGTAGTATTACTCTTGAAACTTCTTCGACATTTGGAAATTTTCATAATTTTTAGGAATGACCATCAACCTTAACCTTGATTTTTTGTCTTCCTCTTTGCAATGGAAGCTCCTAGCCATTTCCTTCTGGCCTGCATTCCATGTATGGGTGGTGATGAGTGGGATGGGCTTGAAAAGAAGAAAGGAGATGTCTGACCCTAATATTACCCCAAATTGAAGTAATGAACAGAGGTTCCCAAGTACCTGGCAAGAGTCAAGTATACCAACACCAGCTCTACTATTCCCTATTGCAGGCAGAGATTCTTACTAACCACATAAGCCTCTTGAAATATTTTGGGAATTCCCATATTTCTAGGAGCTTACTTACTTCTGATGCATTTTTTCTCTATACTCTTCTTTTCATTTAGATATATCTCTTTCTTCTCTGCTCATTACCTTTATGGTTGAGATTGGAATAATATCATATTTTTGTCAAAAACTTTTTGGGGCTCTGTACTGTCTACAAGAATATTTTCTCTTTGTGTGAGATAGCATTGGGTTTTACATCTAAAGAGTTCCCTTGATCAAACAGGTATAGGAAACACTGGATTAAACCAAGGTAATTTGGTTTCTAAGTGAAAGGCTTCTCAGATCTGATTAGAGGCTAATGTACATTTTAACTTCTCAAGGGGAAGATACCAAGTCAGAATCTTCTAATCATATATATCCATGGGTCACATTTTTGAGCAACAGATATGGCTGCTAGCATCCTGGGAAACTCACTCTGGGAATTTCCAAGTTGGATTTCAAGATTTTTTCACTATTTAGTACAATCTATTCCATACTTTTTCTCATACCTCCTAGCACTTTTCATGCTTCCACCACACAGAACTAACCCCAATTCTTGAATATAAGGTATTTTTTAATGCTGTACACCTCCAGTGCAGAGAAGACACTAACAAGTAAACAAACCTTTTTAATGCAAAGATT
Source organism: Cacajao melanocephalus (assembly GCA_963573385.1). Classification (NCBI taxonomy): domain Eukaryota; kingdom Metazoa; phylum Chordata; class Mammalia; order Primates; family Pitheciidae; genus Cacajao; species Cacajao melanocephalus. Next base: position 21,545 of record CAUYLG010064224.1, on the reverse strand, counting down.
ATCTTTATGTCTTCCTTGTATTAATTCAAGAGCCTAGCAAAGCCATTGGCACTTGATTGCTAGAATCAATAAATAATTGAACCAATTATACAGGTACACATATAGTCAAGTTAGAGATTATTCTTATTTCTCATATTTCTTCTTGCTTCTTACTTAGGTATCTAATTTTCTTAATATCATAATTCAGATCTTTCATCTTGATGAAAAACCTACATACAGAATTATTTTTCATGTGAATACAAGAATTAGCAGTATTTTGTCTGAAAATGTACAATGTAAACTTTTCCACAAGATTTGATTTTTTTAGCAATTAGATATTCTCAATGTAGTTGTATTACATTTTCATATTTTGAATTTCACTAACCCACTGAAAGAAAGTCTACTATGTAATAAAGAGACAGGGAAGGAAGGAAGGAAGGAAGGGAAGGAGGGAGGGAGGGAGGGAGGGAGGGAGGGAGGGGAATTTGTAAATATCAGGAAATAGATGAAGTAGGTAAAATATCCTCCTGGTAATTTAGTGATGTATTCACAAATGGAAAATTGGAAATAAAATTTTATCCCCAGAAATTTTAGTCCTAGAAATGTACTTCAAGTAAATAACCACAAGTGTGGGTGTATGTATGTGTAACACATACACACAAACACACATATATATATGTGTATATGTTTATATATGTATGAGAAATAATTACAGTGTAACCTGTAACAACAGGAAAAAGAAACAAAAATGGAAACCACAGCATTTTCCAGCAATAGGGGATTCATTAAAGAAACAAGATTAAATTGTATGGATATTTTAGGTATCCACAGAAATAATATCATTGAATTATCCTTCAAGCTATATGTAAAGGAGTCATCAGGGGATAACTGATTTAATCTTAATCTAAGGACTTAGTTTCATAGATGTGTGTAGTCCATTTTGTAAAATGAACCGACTTTGAAAGCCTTCCAGGCATTCTGTGAATATAGAATTACTGTTTTGCATACTCTTAGTGTCAAGATATGCACAAGACAGTTGTTAGCTTTCTCTCATTCACATTCTTTCTTACCTCAGGATTCCACGACCTGAGGTACTGAAATTCTTTGGAACTGATTTGAAAGTAGAAAAAGGCTCTTGTCAAGTGAGTTGTGTCTGCTGTGCTTCGTGGTCCTGTTTGCAGACCTGAACAGATGTGCAGGAAGATTCAATTTACCTTAATTCATCCCAGTTTCATTAGCAGCTGGGTTACTCCTGGCTCCAGAAAAGCAAGAAAGTGACAGTTTGTGTAGCATAGCGTCTGTCCTCTGGAAACAACTTTCCCCTCTGGAATGCTGCTTGATCAATAGAGAAATCTTACCATGTTGACAACAGAAGGGACATACATCTAACATCAGTTAATTCTAAACAAAAGAGCCATTCTCAGCTTAAAGTAAAACTTCTATCTTACTTTATCATCGGCTATACTATTGCAGGGAAAATGGCAGATGAATTAAAACATAATTCTCCGCCCAACCTTGAGAGTTCAGCTCACATTTGCAAGCTCTCCATCACTGAGGACAATTTTCAGGAGCATAAGCTCTTATGAAAATAAAGTTAAGGTAGAGTAAACAAGTTTAGGAATAAATCTATTATATCATTATATTAACTAACTAGAGAAATCCAGATAACTCCTACTAAAGACTAGCCAAATTTCTCAAGCCTTAAAAATATCACTATTTCTTTTTTACATGTTAAGCCATTGAAGATGAGTTTCCTGGAGGTTCTTAATGAAGTATAAACTGCATTCAGTTGTATTGAGGATAATATGACTGCTAAGAGTATCTTTTGTTTTTTCTTGGTTTTCTGTTTCATCTTCCTGATTATGTGATACATTTAGAGGTTAACTCTTGTCTCCAGAGGTTAAATCCTGTCTCCCACCTCCGTTCTCCCCAGTTTCCTTCTACATACATGTCTTGGACCATTCTTTCTCACATGCATTATAAGACTACAAGCACAAGTTTACCTTGCTCATTTTCTAAACAGGTCCACAAATTGATTGACTTGTATGAAAACTCATATCCTTCAGATTGCCAAGAAGGTGTACAGAAATATAACGACATATATCACATTTCTTATAAAGAAAAATATCTGATAGGAATGCAGTAAAACGTCAGGGTATATGAAAGCATTAAATACTTTGAAATTACACTAGCCAAATACAGATAATGCTACTTAATCTTTGTGGACATTTTTAACCCTGAATTTATGTTCTTACACTGTGTTTATTAAAAAGATATAAAGGCAGATCACCTCATAATATGGCTATAATCAGAATACATGGTTGTTTAAATAAATGAATCATAACCAAGAAGTAATTGGACAACTAAAATCAGAAGTCACTAGGAGAAGAAGAAAACACTACAAGATCATCGACCAAGTAGAGAATCCTCAGTGATAATGCTAAAAATGGGACATTGGGCACACGTATTTTTATTTATTTTGTGCCACGTACCATATCAAATACTACTTACACACACACACACATACATATATGTATATAGCCTACTGCTATCTTCACAAAAACTCTGTTAAGTAATTATCATTATCTTTATCCATCGACTTTTGTTTTAAAAAGAGCAGACAGAAAGAATAAGTTGCTATGGTCACCCTAAAGAATGGTAAATTACAAATCAGTTTGATGCATTTTACATACTATGGAGGAAATTCCTCACAACAGAGGATAACACAAGGAAATGATACTAAAGCATGAAATCAGTATTACTACATGCAAGAGGTAAAACACTGTATGCAAGGGGAAGAGTTGAGCAGGCTGGATGCTGTGCATTTATGATGTTGCCTGCTTTGGGATATGTTTCACAGATAGGTGTTATGATTCAAGTGAGAACTAATGGAAACCACGTTTTGTAATATCAGCAGCATTGTGCAATCTTTTTGATGTTACTAAGACTGCAGAAGTCCATGGCTCTCTGAGTAGCTAGTGACAGGAAGTAGATGGATTTCATTTTTTTAAAGGCAACTAAATTATTACTTATAACAGGGTCAGTTTTCAAAGCAACTGGTGAAAGAAGACTGGATTGTGAAAGCTCCGGAAAGTACAATTTGTGCGGGAATTTTGTGAGAACTGTGAAAAACGAAAACAATTGCTAGTCATAGTGTAGTATGATGGTTAGAAAATGTGCTCTGAGGTCTAACAGCCTTGGCCTCACCATTAACTAACTTGTTACTTTGGATAATTTAAGCCCTCTTAACTGACTGGATGGACTTAAAACTCTCTATCTCCTCATATTTCTGGGAATATACAGTGAGGTGGGGGTATAGTCAATAAGCTTTGATGGTTTGTGATTTCCTAACATATTTAATATTTCACTAACTAGAATATCTAGCATACATCAAATTGCTGAGGAATTTGAAAAACAAAATGTACTACATGCTGTACCTCACCAATTGCTCCTACCCAGAACCTGGTCTTGTTTGGGTATCAAGCCAGTTCATTTGTACTTAGCTTTCCCCAGTTGGCTTTCCTGACATTGTTTCTCCTATAAACATAGGGCCCTGTAGAAACATGTGAAATCCTTCCATATTGCTGCCTCCAGCATCCATCCAGATGCTGAAGATTGCTTCATTCAGAAGATTGCCTCATATTCTTGGTGGGCATCTCACGTACATTATGTCCCGTTTACTAAAATGCTGATGTGTCACTTGTTCTGTTGACATTGTTGAACGCTCTGTTGTCACCTGTGCTTTCTCAGGCTATTTTATCATAAGCTCCTCCCCTTCCCCTACCACCCATCTCCAACTCTAATGAGAAATAAATGTAATGCTTGTGTAATGTGCATGTAAAGCGAGGTCAAATAATGTGATACCAAAAAAATATGTAGAGAAAGGTCACATACAGCTAGTGAATACCAAATATTTGCCTCAATATCATTAAGTTCCTGTTTTTAATAGGCATCAATAATTACTTCACACTGCTGTAAGTTCCATAATACTATGGTTTGCATAAGTGGACCAAATCACATTCTTAGAATATAACATTTTGTTTGTCTTATTTACATATCCAGTACTACGGCAACTGAATTTGACAGGCAATGGCCTTTAAGTCAAACGGGTTTTCTTTTAATAATTATTATAGAGTTTTAATTATTCTTCATTCATCAAATATTTATTAGACACCTCCTATGAGCCAGATAATGTGCCTGGGATAAATTCAGCACAAGTATACTCTTAAAGAATTTCAATGGAAAGAATCAATTACATTGATAATTGCTATAATTTTTCATTAGTTCTATAAATAGATAAGTGGAGAATGCTATGGAATTACATACATAAAAAGGGTACCCCTTAAGCCAATATCAGGGGATGATTTTTCTGGACAAAGAAAAATCTAAGCTGAACCATACAGGGTATTTTAAAGTTGGTTATTCATTCATTCATTCTATTATATAATAATATCTTATATAATAATGAGACAGGAGGTTGGCAGGACTTATTTTCTGGTCAAAACCCTAGTAACCAAAACAGGATCTGGTTCAGACAGTATAAAGTGAAGAAATCAGCTGAAACCAGCGGATAGTGACAAAAAGGATCCCACTGCCCTCATTGCTCATAGGCATAACACACTCCCACCAGTGCCACGATAGTTTACAAATGCCATGGCAACCACCTGGAAGTTATCAGCCCCTTCTATTGCAATGACTCAGAGGTTACCACCCCTTTTCAAAGAAGTTCTAAAAACCTATCCCTCAATTTGCATTAATCTTCCCATTTATTTGCAAATAATTGAATGTGGATATGAGTAAGTATAAATACAGTTGCCAACGTTGCCCACTCTGGGCACACTGCCTGAGTTAGCCCTGCTCCCCAAGGAGTAGTATCATTCATAAAAGATTTCTGTCCAATACCACTGGCTTACCCCTTAGTTCCTTTTATGGGTTAAACCAACAACCCTCCCAGGCTAAGCTTCAATTCTGGGCCTCACCTGTCCTGCATCTATAATATATTGAGAACTTTGGCAAACACACAGTATAGAATGCTATGTGTACTAAGAGTAGAAGAAGAGAGTGAAAAAAGTGAGAATGGGCTTGACTTTCAGGAACTTGTGGGTCATCTACATGGAGACACTTGTTTCTGAATTCAGAGCAAAAGATAGAAAACGTTAATAAAGGTGAAGATTACAAATAAGATCAAAAGTCTCTCTTTTGAGCAACTCAATTTAATTCACAATTAGAATAGTTTCTCATCCTGTCCTTTCTAATATCTTAAATCTGATGAATTATTGAAAGTATTCATTCATACCATATTTTTTGACAGTTGCTATGTTCATGCATACAAAATGTAGAAACAGATAAAAATTAGTTCCTGCCATTAAGAAGTTCAAGAAAATGAGCTACATGTGTTTTTCTCAAACATTATTCCTTTGACAGTCACCAAGTATTGCCTCTCATTCTTTACTTTTCTGAAATATTAATAGGAATTTTTGAAAGGAAGGGTCTCATGATCAAATGTATTTAGGAAATGGCTTATATTTGGTCTTCTTGGTGATTTGCACTGTGATTAGCATAATGAAACTAAGAAATTAGCTAAGAAAACCTGTATCAAAGAAACTTGCTTGAGTTTATTTGGCCATGAAACTTATTGCTGTTATAGTTTGTTTGTGTACTTGCTGCATATTAATATCATATTAATAACATTCCTCTTTATTTTTCTCTTACATTGATATCTACTAATACAAACTCTAAGGATTGTACATATTTAGTTTCTTCCAGCCTAGGCACAACTGGATTCTCAATCACACATGTTTTTCCAGAGAACTGCATGACAAACATGCTCAGCACAACCTCAACTGGAAGTTTGAAGCCAGTTTTCCCTGAAAATCTTTGATTTTACCAATATTTTACAAAATTTTATTTTTTTCAGCAAGTTTTCCAAAGCCCATACTATACCGGAAAATTGTATATGTTTTTATGTTTATAAATAAACATATGTATTTAATATTTTATCTAAATTGACTTTAAGTCTAATAATTTTTTGCAATTATCTAAGTAAAATATTTGTGACATAATGGGATTGCGGTGCTATTTGCACTTGATAATACATATTTTAAGGGAAGTTCATGCACTACCTAAAATTATCTCACATTTTACAAGTGTATGGGTAGAAAACTTTGAGAAAGAATGAATTAAATAATAAAATCTATTTTCTGTGACCACATTTATAGATGCAAAATACCAAGACTTCCTGGAACAACAGTCGGAATTCTCAGTTAAACAAAAATATAAATTGTAAGTCAGCTTCCTCCCAGGTAATTCATGTAAAATTATAGAGGTTATTAGCAATTAACAAGATATTTAAGAAGGTTCAATAAACACAAATCAATCATCTTGTCTTGAAGGTAACCTTAATTGAAAAATAAATACCCTAAAATAAAGACCATAATGAAAGCATTAAAACAATCAAACAGAAGATAAAATATTGAAAATACTCAGACACTGTAATTGTGGTTGACAAGTAAGAAAACTCTATTTTCAATGATATTTGAAAATAATAAACAAGACAGACATCTCCCTTTGATTTCCAATTTCAGTCAGAGATGACCAATTCAAGGATTGATGTGTGGTCCTTGTTTCTAGAACTAATAGTGAAGGTATGCCATCTTCAGTTGAATTTGACATTTGCTTCCTCATGGCAACAAGGTACAATAAAAACGCTCATTATTTATAAGGTCTATACCTTAATGTTATAGCTTTATGTTATCATCAGTTTGGGTATACCATTAGAGAATTTATTTATTTATTTATTTATTTTAGATGGAGTCTCACTCTGTCGCCCAGGCTGGAATGCAATGGTTCAGTCTTAACTCACTGCAACTTCCACTTCCTGGGTTCAAGCAATTCTCCTGCCTCTGCTTCCTGAGTAGCTGAGATTACAGGCACCCACCACACACCTGGCTAATTTTTGTATTTTTAGTAGAGACGGGGTTTCACCATGTAGGCTAGGCTAGTCTTGAACTCCTGACCTTGTGATCTTCCCACCTCGGCCTCCTAAAATGCTGGGATTACAGGCGTGAGTCACTGCGCCCGGCCAGCATTTTTATTATTTAAGACTCTCTGTCTAAATCAGTTCGTTATGGTTTCCTTGAAAGTATTTGAAAGCTTAAATGGCAAATCTGTGAATGTACATGGCTGACACCTTAGAATGAGAGAAACATATAGTCCTGTTAATAAAACAGTCCAGCTCTGCTACAGATTACATGGGTTTTGTGGGTCTTCCTGAATATCTGAGTACGATACCACCTTACAAAAAATTCCAAAATGAAATACACATCAATATGCATGAAATATTAAAAATGTTAGAAACATTTAGAGTACACAAATTGTTCATAAGCTGAAAAATTTCTGCCGGCTACCTCTACCACCACTGCCACTGTGACTACAATAAATACAGATAACTAACTTTTCTTTAAAGCATACATCTGGAGGATATATTACTAAGATCTTTATATAATTTCATTACTCTTCAAAGTAATCTTAAAATTAAGTAATGTTATTATCTTCATTTTCAGATGAGGAGACTAAAACTTGCAGACGCTGAAAGACTGAATGCACTATATCATATTTATAACAACATGATCTACGTAACACATGAGCAAAGACAAAGTCACATTCCTTTTTGAAGCAACTTTAATGACAACATTTGTGAACAATCGTAAAATTCTAAGTGCAGTCCTTGGTACATGTTAAGGGCTCAATACATTTTAGTTCTCTAATCCTTTATCAAATAAACTTAGTAGTAAAACAAATGGTGGCTATTCTTTTGTGTATTTTTCTTATCAGATTTATTGAATCATTCATGATTATTTGACGTAGATGATACTAATAACTAATAAAGGAAGTTAAAGTGATTTGCTCAGTCCTATAGCTGTTAAATGATGGGGCCAGAATGAAAACCAGGCCTATGAATTACAGATATGATGTTCTACCTGTCTTCAACATCAAGGGGGATCTCTTTTGTACCCATTAGAAGCTGGGGTGAATTTTATGATTCTCTAAGAAATGTAGGTAAGTTATAGGATACACTGAGGACCATGTAGAATGAGAACAGATAAAGAAATGACAGCTAAAATGAATGAAGAAAATAATGATACAATTTTAGGCATGTCAATCTCCTTGGAAAGTGCACAGTTTCAGAAAGAGTGAATGGTGAATTTACTCTACAGCAGCAGCTTTGGAAATGAAAAATGGACTGTAAAAGTGTCTTACATTTCAACGAAGTGTTCAACATATATAAAATGGGATGCTTGCAGGAGTTTAACAGGATTAAACCAAGGATCATACCAAAATGACAGCTCCACTTAAAGGATGAATTGTAAAGTCACAAAAGTTACAGAGGGAGGTCAAGCCACAGCAGGAGTTTATTGCTAATGGATTGATGAAGTGACATTTTCTAATAAAGGAAGAAAAGGATCATTTTGAAAACTAAAATCAGAATTATTTTCTGGGCTTCCGGGAAAGAGTATAGATGCATTATCAGGAATCTTTTAAAAAGCACAAAATATTTTATTTAGTGTATAATCAAACTGCTCAAAATATCCCTATTCAAGTTCAGAAATAAAACAGTATATTAGAAAAACATCACCTTGATGTTAGCCTGTTAACGGGGTTAGTTCTTAATTAGTTTTATGTGCCAAAAGTGAACAATGTCTGGAAAAATTGTCTAATTAGTATGCACACAAGCTAAGCAAAGGATTTTGTCTTGAGAGCTAAAAACAGAATATGGATGAACCTGCAAAGGATGCAACTTAGTATTTTATTGCATTTGTGTATAAAGATTCAAATATCACTTGTGATTTTCATTACTACTTTTGACATCTTGAGGATATTTGCAAGATTTTTTAATGACAATTTTTATTTAGGGCTTTTTAGTCTGAAGAGTTTAAAGTGCTAAGATGCATACATAACTTCCATTATCAATGCTGAAATAGTGAAGGTGTGATGGGACATATGAACATGCCATGGAGTATACAGGAGGTAACAAACCCAGATAAATTTATGGAAGAAAGTAAAATGACATAGTCAAGGTTGTATTACTCTTTAGGAGCACAACTACCACTAGTTGAGTCTTTGCCATTTGAAAAATAAAATAAAACTCTTAAATCTAAAAGATTCCCAGTGCTGACTTGTCTTGCCTTTTTCAAACACTACTTTGCAAATATTTTCTGAATGCATAGACTTTCCTTGGATTTTAAACTACATGATACTAAAACTGTAAAATTTTGCATATCCTCTACTTTTAAAATTCACATTGGTATATATCTTGTTAAAATGTGATTGCTTGTGTGTCTCTATTTGGTGGGAGGAATGGGAAGAGTGGGGAGAGTCTATGAAGAAGAAGAACGTACTTTATGCACATATCTCAGGAAAGACACGTATCCTCAGGAATATGTTTATCATATTGGCACTCCAGGAAGAATTTCAGAATAAGGAGTAGAAAGTCAAAGGAGGCAAGTTTCTTAGGACCTCGTTGACTGGTTTTAAACCCAAGGTGTAGATACCACCTGATATGAGAGGTTACTTTTTAAATTTATTTATTTATTTATTTATTTTTAAGAGACAGCTTTTTTTGGCGGGGGGTGGCCAGCTAGGCTTGCATGTAGTGAAACAATCATGGCTCACTGTAGCCTTGAACTCCAGGGATTAAGTAATTCTCCTGCCTCGTCCTTCTGAGTAGTTGGGACTGCAGGTACACAACCATGCCTAGAAATCTTTTTAAAATTTCTTTTAATTTTTTTTGGTTTTTTTTTTTTTTTTTTTTTTGGTAGAGACAGGGTCTCACTTTGTTACCCAGGCTGGCCTTGAACTTCTGCACTCAAGAATTTCTCCCTCCTCAGCCTCCCAAAATATGCCAGATTTTTAAGGCCAAGTTGGCACTTCTCAAAAATGATACGTAGTAATTTATCTTAGAGATATTAGTGAGCTAAGTGGAAGGTAGCAGTGATGGGATTTTGATAAGGATGAGCAATAGCAAGTGCAGAAAAAAATACATGGAGCCATGGAGGTGAATATGACTATTTAATGCAATTAAAGCCAGAGATTTCTTCTTAACTGACATGAGGACGGACCAAACAATCTCACTGCCAAGACAAAGATTCATGGAACCAAACATAAAGAAAATTAAATGGATGATAAGTAGATACCATAAAAAAGGACTGGTGGTGATCAATAAGCATAGATTTTAGTGGGTAAATAAAGACACAGAGTAGGGTGCCAGAAATTCTACTGGACAGATATCTTAGTCCTGTAATTTTCCTCTCTTCACATGAGTTCACATCTTAAGTGTCCCAACTATTACCCTTATCAAATCGACACATATTTGAGTGAAAATACATGGCAATACAAGAACGTATGTATAAAATGGAAATTACTTTCTGGCTTCTGTCTCCTCCCTTCAATTTCCATAATTTTTAAACAAAGTTTCTATCAAAAGCCTTAAATACACTTTCTAAAGGGGACTTTCAAAGACATTTTTCTTGGGTAACAACCATAAAGAGTTATGTGAAAATGGTCATAAACATTTTAGATTTTGATTAATAGTATTTTCTATATTTTACTCTTGCAATGGTCCCACCACCTAGAGCCTGGAGTGTGTGTTTCTGTGTATGCTGATTTGGCTAATGGTTGCTTCTGGTTACCATTAAGACCTATTGACATATGATCAGCAGAAGAAACTACAGCATGACAATAAGCTCAACAAGGGCTACAGAATTCATATATGATGTATTAGTCCATTTTCACACTGCTATAAAGAAATACCTGAGACTGGGTCATTTATGAAGGAAAGAAGTTTAATTGTCTCACAGTTTTGCATGGCTGAGGAGGACTCAGGACACTTATACAACTACAGCAGAAAGCAAAGGAGAAGCAGGCACCTTCTTCACAAAGTGACAGAAGAGAGAATGCGAGCAAAGAACACCTTATAAACCCATCAGATCTTGTGGGAACTCACTCCTCATCATGAGAACAGCATGTGGGAAATCGTCCCCATGATCCGATCACCTCCTTCCCTCCACAGGTGGGGATTACAGGTCCCTCCCTCAACACATGGGGATTACGATTCGAGATGAGATTTTGGTGGGGACAAAGCCAAACTATATCATATGTTCTTACACAGATACGCTAAAGTTGAAATCAGTCATCTGAAACCCAAACACTTAAACCATCTAAGTCGTTATCCAACAATGTTTCATTCTTTAAAAATATAACGTAAGACATGGAATCAACCTAAATGCCCATCAACTATATACTAGATTTTAAAAAGCTGTACATATATGCCATGAATACTATGCAGCCATAGAAAGGAATGAGATCATGTCCTTTGCAGAGACACAGACAGAGCTGGAAGACATTACCGTCAGCAAACTAACACAGGAACACAAAACTAAACACCACGTATTCTCATTTATAAGTGGGAGCTGAACAATGAGAGCACATGGACACAGGGAGGGAAATAACACATACTGGGGCTGTCAGCAGGGAGCAGAGAGAGGGAGAACATCAGCATAAATAGCTAATGCATGCTAGGCTTAATACGTAGGTGATGGGTTGATAGGTGCAGCAAATCACCGTGGTACATGTTTACCTATGTAACAAACCGGCACATCCTGCACACGTATCCCAAATTTAAAATAAAATATATATAACATATAAATAGAGACAAAATTCAGATTGGCAGTTGCCATGAGCTGTAGGAAGAGAATAGGGCAAAGGGATTTACTTTGGAGGGAAGAAAATGTGCTAGTGTAGCTGCACAACATATAAATGTATGAAATGTCATTACATTGTTCACTTTAAAATGATTAATGTTATATTATGCAAATCTCACCTCAGGAAATTTCTGATTGTGTTTATTTGGATCATCTCTCTTTTTTTTCCCTACTGATTTCTCTAGTTGTCTATCCTGCTTCTTTTCTTTCTTTCTTTTTTTTTTTTTCCAATCTCATCACTTTTATTCAACATCATACTGGAGGTTCTACCCCGTGCAATAAAGCAAGAAAAAGAAATAAAAAATATACAAATTGGAAAAAAAAGAAGTAAAATTTTTTCTTCAGACAACATAATTGTGTTTAAAAATATCTAAGAAATCTACAAAAGAACTGCTAGGACTAATAAGCAAATTAAGCAAGGTTATGAGATACAAAGGCGACATACAAAACTAATTATATATTGGCAGTGAATAACTGGAAAAATAAAATTTGAAACACATTTTTATTTATAACATTAAAAAATTTCAAACACTCAGAAAAAGTAAAATGAGAGCAGTTTAAGATCTCTAGGCTGAAAAATAGAATATATTGCTGAAAGAAATTAAAGAAGGTCTAAATAAATGGAGAGACATATCATGCTGATGGGTTTGAAGAATCAATATTGTTAGGATGTCAAGCTCTTTTAAATTGATCTCTGTATTTCATGCAGTCCCATTTATAATCCCAGTCAATCTCTCTTATAGAAATTGACAAGCTGTTTGTAAATATACTTGAAAATGCAAAAGACCTAAAAAAAACAAATTTGAAAAAGAAAAACTTTGGATGATTCACACTGCCTGAATTCAACACTTACCCTAAAGCTACTATGTGGTACTGGCATAAAAATAGGTAAACAGATCAATGGAACAGGACAGAGAGTCCAATGATAACTCCATACAAATATTGCCAGTTGATTTTCAACAAAGGTGCAAAGACAATTTAATGGGGGAAACGATAGTTTATCAAATAGAGCTGGGAACAGCTAGATATTCTTTTTCTTTTTTATATTTTAAGTTCTGGGGTACATGTGTAGATCGTGCAGGATTGTTACATAGGTATACACATGCCATGGTGGTTTGCTGTATCCATCCTCACGTCATCTATATTAGATATTTCTCCCAATGTTTCTTTTTGACAAAAAAAAAAAACAATTTCTGGATTCACTGATTTTTGTTATGTTTTTCACACCTTAATTTCCTTCAGTTTGGCTTTGATTTTGGTTATGTCTTATCTTCTGTCAGCTTTGGAATTGGTTTGCCTTTGTTTGTCAAGTTCTTCTAGTTGTGATATTAGGTTGTCAATTTCCGATCTTTCCAACTTTTTCATTTCGACGTATAATTCTATAAACTTCCCTCTTAACACTTCCTTAGCTGTGACCCATAGATTCCAGTGTGTTGTATCTTTGTTATCATTAGTTTTGAAGAGTTTCTTGATTTCTATCTTAATTTCATTATTTATTCAAAAGTCATTTAGGAGCAAGTTGTTTAATTTCCTTGTAATTATGTTATATTGAGTGATTTTCTTAGTATTGATTTCTATTTTAGTTGCACTGTGGTCCAAGAGTGTGGTTGGTATGACTGCGGAATTTGCTGAGGTTTGTTTTACAGCCAATTAGGTGGTTAGTTTTAGAGTATGTTCCATGTGTAGATAAGAATAATGTATATTCTGTTGTTTTACGGTGATGCGTTCTATAGATTGTGATTAGATCTATTTAGCCATGTATGGAGTTTGGGTCACAAATATCTTTGTTAATTTTCTGTGTGATAACAGTCTAATACCATCAATGGGATGTTGAAATCTCCCATTATTATTACGTGGTTATCTAAGTCCCTTCATAGGTCTCTGGGAACTTGCTTTATGAATCTGGGTGCTTCTGTGTTGGCTGCATATATTACTTAGGATAATTAGGTCTTCTTGTTGAATTCAACCCTTTGCCATCATGTAATAACCTTCTTTGTCTTTTTTTATTGTGTTAGTTTACAGTCTGTTTTGTCTGAACTTAAAATAGCAACCCCTCCTTTTTTTCTGTTTTACATTTGCTTAATAGATTTTTATTCATCTCTTTACTTTGAGGCTATGGTGTCATTGCATGTGAGATGGGTCTCTTGAAGATAGCACACCATTGAGACTTCTTTATCCAACTTGTCACTCTGCCTTATAGCGGGACATTTCACCTGTTTACTTTCAAGGTTAGTATTGATATGTGCAGATTTGGTTCTGTCATCATGTTGTTAGGTGGTTAGTACGCAGACTTGTTTGTGTGGTAGCTCAATAGTGTCACTGTTCTGTGTAGTTCAGTGTGTTTTTGTACTGATAGTGGTCGGACAATGGTCTTTTCTTTCCATGTTTAGCACTCCCATCAGGATCTATTTTAGGAAAGTTCTGGTGGTCTTAAACCTCTTAGCATTTGCTTGTCTGAAAATGATCTTATTTCTCCTTCACTTATGAAGCTTAGTTTGGCTGGATATGAAATTCTTGATTATAACAATTTTTAAGAATGCTGAATATAGACCTCCAATCTCTTCTGCTTGTAGGGTTTCTGCTGAAAGTCCCCATTAGCCTGACGGGGTTCCCTTTGTAGGTGACCTGCCCCTTCTCTTTAGCTGCCTCTTACATTGTTTTTATTTCATTTCAACCTGGGAGAATCTGATAACTATGTGTTTGGGAGATGGTCTTCTTGTGTAGTATTTTGCAGGGTTCTCCGCAGTCCCTGAATTTGAATGTTTACCTCTCTAGAGAGGTTGGGAAATTTTTAATTGATGATATACTGAAATATGTTTTCTAAGTTGCTTGCTCTTTCTCCCTGTCTTTCAGGGATGCCCATGAGTCATAGACATGATCTATTTACACAATCCCGTATTTCTCAGAGGTCTTATCTTTACTTTCTTTGTCTGAGTTGGAATTTTTTTTTATTTAGGAGAGTTGGTCTTTAAGCTCTGGTGTTCTTTCCCCAGCTTGGTCAATTCTGCCGTTAAGACTTGTGATTCAATTCAGAAATTATTTAAGTAAATTTTTCAGGTCTATTAGCTCAGTTTGCTTTCTTCTTAAAATGGCCGTTTCATCTTTCATCTCCTGTATCATTTTATAGTATTCCTTAGAATCTTTGGATTGGGTTTTGACTTTCTCCTGAATGTCAAGGATCTTCATTCCTATCCATATTCTGAATTTTATTTCTGTCATTTCAGCCTGGTTAAAAACCATTTCTTGGGAACCAGGGTGAACATTTGGAGATAAGAAGACACTCTGGCTTTTTGAGTTGCCAGAGTTCTTGTGCTGGTTCTTTGTCATATGTGTGGGCTGATGTTTCTTCATTCTTTGAAGTTGCTGTCCTTTAAATGGTTTTTTGTCTGTTTGCTTTGCTTTTATTTTCTTTAATGTCCTTAGAGATTTAATTGTGGAATAAGGTGGATTCAGTTTACTGGCTTCATTTCTGGTAGTTTTCCGGAGTCCAAGGCTCAGCTCAGCATTTCTGGGCAATGTGCTCTAATTCTGGGTGACTGGTATCAGGCATCCAGCTTTTGTCTCTAGCCCCTCATTATTGGAAACCTGCTACTCTAGAGGGGTCAACGAGTTCCTGGACCACTGGCCACCACTCTGAAGGGTGGTACCAGCCAAAGAGCTTTGTTGGACTGTGGCAGCAGGATCTGTGCTCACTCCCCATGCCAGCAGCAGTGACAGCACAGCAGGGCGCAAGTCCATCAGCTGGGAAGGAGCTCTAGCAGGCCCAGGGCTGTTGGCCTCCATGCAGACCTTGGCAGCAGCAGCATTGGCCATCCAGGGGGTAGTTGGGAGAAGGCAGCAGGGGTCTGCTGGGGTCCATGTTTGCATTCATACCAGTAGCAGTGTCAGCACAGGGGCAGGGCACCAGTGGACACAGTGCTGGTGGCCTCCATGTGTGTATTCATGCCAGCAGTGACGGCAACATGAGACAGAGGGCAGGGCCATCAGTGTCCCTCTGCATTATCACATTGGCAATGGCAGTGCAGTAGCAGGAGAGTGGTGGATGCACTCACATGAGCAGCAGTGGCACAGTGGGATGCACACACACTCATAAACTGGCAGGGAAGGAGAGGTGAGGTCTTCTCTCACCCACACATGTGCACTGGCAAAGTGAAGAGATGGTAGCCCATGGGCAAGTGCATATAGGCAAAGTGGCATGGGGAGGCTGTGGTGGGGGTGAGTGGAAGTGACCTTGTACATTTCAGCAGAGACTGCTCTGCTGGAGCTCTCTGATGGTCAGGTGTGGTCCACCAGTGCAGAATCTATGATACAGGCTTCCGGGATAGACCCCAGTTGGGAATCTGAGGCTGGACTGCAAGCAGCCACGGCCAGGCTAAAGCTCAGGTCAGACTGGCTCCATCTCATAGGCAAGATTACCCTGCTCAGTTTAGGTCTGACAGTTCCCCTAAGGCTAGAGTCTCCTAGGGAACATGGGAAACCTTCAGAGATGGGTAAACTTGGCTGTGCTCCCTGCAGACATACCCACAGCAAACCCTCTGGACTCTGCACAGGCTGGAATATTGCCCCTATTACCTACCTCTCTCAGCAGTTCTCTCTGTCAGTTCCAGCGTCCATGGGGGCAATGAGGTCTCCTGCTGTCAGGATGTCAGAGGTCCATGGCGAGAGTGTGACACATCTTATCTGCTCAACTCTCTCCCCAGGAGTTGTTGGTGGCTAGGAATGAGTCCCAGCGTGTGGTAGCACCATGCAGGTTTCCCAGCTTCCTCCCTCTTCAGTGCAGCCTGCATCCTCCCTCCATCCACTCTCAATGGCTTCCATCTGAAGATCTTCTCAGAGTCCACACCAGCTTTCCTAGTGTCCAGGTCCCTTGGTGGCAGATGTTTCTCCTAACTGATCTAGTCAGCAATCTTGCCTATTTTCTGTTTTGTCTTGTTTTTGGTATTGTTGGCTGTGCTTTGAGGGTCATATCCATAAAATCATTGCCCAGACTAACATCATGAAGATTTTTCCATATGTTTTCTTATAATCATTTAAAGTTTCAGCTTATTTTTAATGTATTATGAGATAAGGGTCTAAGTCATTCTTTGCATGTGGATATCCAGTTTTCTCACCAGCATTTATTGACAACTATCCTTTCCCACTGGGTTCTCAGCATCTTTGTCGAAAATCAATTAATGACAAATGAGTGGATTTATTTCAACCCACGTTTTTACCCAAGGAACATAACAGGGCTATTCCCTCAGTTGGTCTCACTTCCCAGATATTTTGTATAATTTTTTTATGTACAATGTGGCCTCTTGAAAACAAGATGACTGCTTCCTCTGGGATTCAGTAGGAAAGAAAGTAACATTTCCATTCTAAAAAAACAAAAAGGCTCTACTTGGCCCACTTGCAGATGCTTTGTTCTATGTTGTAGTTTATGAATGATTTAAAAACTTTTTGAGGGTCCTTTTCACCTTCCTTGCTGACATGAAAATCATCATTCTATGTAAAAACATGATCCTTCTGGAGAATCATCCTAAGCCAGATATGTAATCTTGTGAAAGTCACTTAACCCCTTAGGTCTCAGTTTTCTTATCTGCTAAAGGAGATAAGTAATCCTTAAGATCCCTTTTATCTCTAACATTCTGTAACTCTAGAAAATACTGTTCAATGCATGGAATGTGCACAAAAACATGTTTTTCAATGTGAAGTTATATATTTACATATTCTGACTCTCAGAGCCACTACTGTTGAAGGATCTTTCTTATCCACCCATTTCTACAGACCTCACCTAACAGATATTCATTCCATCATCAGGTATATTAACTGTTAAGCTGGAGAATATTTTCTTATCCAAATTTTAAGACATGGTGATCATAACTGTTTTTTCAGATTATAACATAGAATTCAAAGCTAAAGTATATTAAAAAAATACATTGAGAATGTGATTCACTTTCAAGATATTAGCAGAAAATGTAGATGAGATTATTTAAAACAAAGAAATCAAAGTTACAGACTTTTGGAAGACGGAGGAGGGGAAATCAAAACTAAATTAGATGTTTTTAGGCCAAATGAGTCACTTTGATTCATAACGTTCAAATAGTCAAAAAAAAATGTTTATGTTATGTCTAAGAAACAGCAGGTATTTTATGGAGCAAAAATATCAACTATGAAAGAATGAGTAATAACAACTCATTTTCAAAAGTGTCAAAACATAATCTTTGATCATTGATATAAAAAGACACCTGATTTTTGTATTATATCCTCTTCTTCTTCCTTTTTCCTTTAGATTCACTCTAGTTTTGATGATAAAACCCCTTAAGGTAATGATTTGTTATAGCCATAATCTTAAAGTACTCAAAAACACAGACACACAAATGCTTTAAATTAAGAATATTCTGAAAACACATTTGTTACCTAACAAAGGTGTATTTTTTTCAGAAAGGAGAAAATGCAAATTTTGAAGAAGAAATTATGAATATCTTGGCAGAAACGACTAATGCCTGTGCACCCTTCCTGGTATTAGTATTTTTATTAAGGAGACATTTTGTCCCTTAGAATGACACTACGTAAAGCACTGTGAATCACAGCTAGAAGGCGCCTCAAAGATCCCGTGCAGTCCTAATCATGGCCTAGTGACTTGGAAGAACGATCAGCAAAGTCTATGATTCCGGAGCCTGTCTGCTCTCAACTAAACCATGACTTTCTTGCGAAATGACCCCTTCTCCTGTATCATTTAATTTTTTCTCTCTCGTCATTTCATTAGCATATAAAGACATTGGCAGCTTCCACCTTTAAAAATAACCAAACTAAAACTTCTTTGAAATTATTTTCTCCTCCAGCTTTCCAATCCCTTTTATAACCAAACCTCAGTAAAGAATGTCCTACTCTCCTCATTTTCACTTCTGCCATCTCCACTTTCGTCTTTAGTTCCTTCCCATTCTCCTTCTTTCAGAGTTGCATATCTACTCACAGCACTGACCCTGTCTCAGTGGTCACTGCTTGTCAGGCTTCTCTACAGTTTTCTTCTAATATCTTTAATCTCAGAATCTTCTCTTCTCTCTTTTTTTCACCCTCCTCTTCTCCACCCTTCCCTATCCTGCACCCCCCCACCCTCCGCCCCATACTGACTTCCCAGGAGGTAGCATTGAGTCCTCATTCCATAGGTAAGTAAAGCATCATTTACATCTCAAATACAAAGCTAATTTTTAAGCTTTTCCCCTGAGTATCTTTAAATAAAGATATTGCTTTATTTAAAAGCAATATCTTTTAAATAAAGATATTGCTTTCCAATATGTTTATTTAAAAATATTTTTCTTTGATATACATGTATTCATCTTAATGGTATATAGTACTCAATATAAAATGGCTTTGTCTTTCCAAAGAGCAACAACACATTTTGTCTGACAATAATAAAACATATTAATAAGTATAAAAGCATACTAAGTCCCAGAAGATTTCTAAATGTAAGATAGAAAGTGTGACCCATGAGGAAATGTGCTACACTCCAAAAAAACTACTTGAGTTTTTTAATTTATATAAGCAAAAATCCAGAAATAAAGGGACGGAAATAGGAATGGCACCATTCACTATTACCCCAAGCAATCTACTAACAAAATTTTGCTTTCTGTTCCCATGGCTCTGCTCTCCTAGAGATCTTAGTTTCAAAAGAAGAAATGCTTCCCCCAGGAAACACAACAATGATTCCACTGAACTGGAAGTTAAGATACCACATGTCCATTTAGGGTTCCTCATGCCTCTAAGTCCACAGGAAAAGAAAGGATGGCTGGGGTGATTAATCTGATCCACCAAGGGGAAATTAGCCACTACTCTGCAATGGAAGTAAGGAAGAGTGTATCTGAATCTCAGGATATCCTTTAGGGTATCTGATAGTATTTTACCATTCCTGTAATTAAGGTCAATAAAAAAACTACAATAACTTAATGCAGGAAAGACTACAGATAACCCAGACTCTTCATTAATGAAAGTTTGGGTGACCCTTTGAAGTAAAAAACTACAACAAGCTGAGATGTTTACAGAAGGCAATTGGAAAATAAATTGACTATTGGAAAGTAGTTATAAATACCAGCTATCTAGTTATAGAAAAGGAGATTGTAATTGTCATGAGTATTTCCTCTTTATTTTGTTATAAATGTGCTTGTGTGTATATATACATATATTAAGAAATATCTTTGCTCTCTTTCCTCTCATATTCCCTTATTATGTAACATAAGATGTATTGCTATCAGAGTAAACATTATTCAAGGATTTTGTCTGATCTTTCTGGAAAGGGGTTAGTGTGTTTGGAGTTGTATATAGGACAGTTCTGTTATGAGAAGTGGAATTATAACCTTGTTATTGTCTTTAATAATATTCAGGGGAAAAGCTTAGAAATTATTTATAATTTATAAATAATATAAAAATTATATTTATAACTTTTAAAAATTATTAATTATATTATTAAATAATTATCATTTAAATTATAAATAATTTCTAAGTTTTTCCCCTGAATATATTCTTGCTTTTCAATATCTTTATTTTAAAAAATATTTTTCTTTGATATACATGTATTCATCTTAATGTTATATAGTAGTCAGTATAAAATGGCTTTGTCTTTGTAAACAGCAACAACACATATTGTCTGACAATAATAAAACATATTAATTAGTATAATAGAATATAAAAACATATTAATAAGTAAATAAAAATTATTTATATTATAAATAATTATTTAAATTATAAATTATTGTTTAAATTATAAATAACAATTAAATTATAATTATTAAATTATAAATAATTATTTAAATTATAAATAATTATTAATTAAAACTAAATTGTGTAGATTTATGGACTATAATGTGATGTTTTCATACATGTATACACTATAAGATGATTAAATCAAAATAATTAGCATATCCATCATCTCATCTACTTATTTTATTGTGGTGAGAGCATTTAAAATCTACTCTTTTAGTAATTTTGAAGTATACAACATACAATTATTAACTTTTTTGCCATGCAGTCTTACTCTATGACTTCCCTTCTCCTATCTTGTTTCCTTCTTAGAGAATGTTACCATTTTCTTACACTAGGGAGTTCACTTTTTTATAATAGTGACCAGATATAAAATATTGAGGGCAAAATATGTTTCCAACTAATATTTGTATCTATTCTACAATAACTTTTACTTTATCTTGGATAAATTAATACTTAATAGTTGCATCAGTTAGCTTTTGCTACATAGAAAAACATCTCAAAGCATAGGGGATTATTAAAAAGTATCTATTCAGCTCATTATTTTAGAGTTGGAATTTTAGGCTTGGTGAAGTGAGGTGGTTCATCTGGATTTTGCTGGGCTCGCTCAGGCATCTGCAGTCAGCAGCTTGGGTAGTTGTGTCAAATTGGGCTAGACATGCTCACATGGCTGGGATGATTACGATCTGATCCATATGGTCATTCACCCATGCCACATCCTGGGGTTCTTCTCGGAGTTGCAATAGAGAGACTAGAAGTTTGCAAAGTCTTTTGGAGCCTAAACTCTCAACTAGTACAATGCTGCTTCTACTGCATTCTGTTGACTAAAGCAAGTCACACAAACCAGCACAAATTCAAGAAATTGGAAAGTAGACTCGACCTTTTAAAGTGGGATCTGGGGAGAGAGATCCAAGATGGCCGATTAACAACAGCTCAGGATTGTAGCTCCCAGTGAAAGCGCAGAGAGCCAGTGGACGCTGCACTTTCAGACGAATTTTTGTTGCCCACAGACTAGGAGATTCCCGGCGGAGGAGCCACACGGGTCGCCAGCGCGACTTTTTTGGCCGGCGC